>JAHPZR010032192.1:7500-13934 GCA_019787425.1 Platygyra sinensis | reverse complement strand
GACGGATTAAAGCAAAAACCAACTGACGAACGTAGGAATTCACTTTTTCTTACAGGGAATTGAAGGTTTCTTTTGCGACCATACCTGTTTTTTGTACCTTTTCATATTCTGAACCGAAGTGAAGTGGTGAGTAGAACCTTGACTTTCACTTTGCTTGGCCGGTACCAGTTGTTTAACGCTATCATGACTAAATCTGAAAAGACTTGATATCTGTGGTAATTAATTGGTTGCTTGACAACAATGTTTTGACACAGTAAAAAATAAAATGGTGACGATAATCAACGATCATGTTTGACCGCGAATATCGCAATTCAAAATATTATCATTTACATTTCTAAACTAAGGTTGAGTACTCCAATCGCTGCAATCCTATAATTAGACTCTAGTTCAGTTGCTTTCAGTTTTACGGGAACGTGTACTAGTAATAAATATAGCCTTTCTAATGACTTAAAATGAATAACTCGCAGAAAATTAACAAATGATATTAACAGAATTAGCGCCAAATTTCTTTCTACTATAATCTCTTTTTAATCCTGACAGAAGTATTTAGCGTAGCATGAACAGCATGGACGAAGTGCTACAAGCCATCTCTATTGGTGTCATAGTTGCTTGCTTCCTTCTCAACACAAATCGCATTCTAAAGAGCATCGAGATATGCAAAGAATGCTTGGTCATCCTAAGACACAAAGTAGGAGTCAAAGACGACATGGTAGCCAACTTATTATACAAGCTGATATACATGATATTATCAGACGCTTATCGCGCTATCAACGACAACACAAATGCCCTAAAATACTTAGAAGAAATTCTCCAGATTTACCGTTTAGTGAAGAAAAACTTGCAGAATATAAGCTAAGCTTCGAACTAGCAGAAGCGTATTTCTATCAAAGTAAATACGTAAAAGCCAGAGAACTCCTTGAGAAAGCCCTGCTAATAAGTATAGAAATCGGTGACAGAAAGGGAGAAATCTCCTGTTACGCAAACCTCGGGCTGTGTATCAATCAGTTGGCGAATATGAAAAGGCTAAAGAACATATCGAGAAATCACTTACGATCTATACAGAAATCGGTGACAGAAAGGGAGAAGCCTTCTGTTACGAAAACCTCGGAGCTGTGTATAAATCAGTTGACGAATATGAAAAGGCTAGAGAACATATCAAGAAATCACTTACGATCTATACAGAAATCGGTGAGAGAAATGGAGAAGCCTCCTGTTACGCAAACCTCGGAGTTGTGTATAAATCAGTTGGCGAATATGAAAAGGCTAGAGAACATTTCCAGAAATCACTTACGATCCATAGAGAAATTGGTGACAGAAGTGGAGAAGCCCGCTGTTGCGCAAACCTCGGAGTTGTGTATCGATTAGTGTGCGAACTTGAAAAGGCTAAAGAACATATCGAGAAATCACTTATGATCTGTACAGAAATCGGTGAAAGATATGGAGAAGCCTCCTGTTACGCAAACCTCGGAGAAATGTGTCACTCAGTTGACGAATATGACAAGGGCAGAGAATATTTGGAGAAATCTCTTACGATCAGTACAGAAATTGGTGACAGAAAGGGAGAAGCCTCCTGTTACGCAAACCTCGGAGTTGTGTGTGAATCAGTAGACGAATATGAAAAGGGAAGAGAATATATCGAGAAATCTCTTACGATCTATACAGAACTCGGTGACAGACGTGGAGAAGCCCACTGTTTCAAAAACCTTGCAGGTGTGTATGGATCAGTTGGCGAATATAACATGGCTAGAGAACTTATCGAGAAATCACTTAAGATCTATACAGAAATCGGGGCCAAGAGGGAAGAAGCCTCCTGTTACGGGAATCTTGGAATGGTGTATCTATCAGTTGGGGAAAATGATAAGGCCAATAAATATTTGGAGGAAGCACTGGCCAGAAAGAAAAACATTGGTGACATTAGAGGTGTAATTAAAACTTGTGCCAATCTCGCCACTAGTTTCTTCAATATTGGTAGAATTCCCAAGGCTAACGAATATAATCAGGAAGCACTTTTCATTGCATCAAAGATTGGATTCAGAGCTGTAAAAGCCAACTCCTTATATGTGCAAGGAAATATCTTTTTCTCACTTCATAACTATGACAAGGCTAAAGAATGTTGCGAAGAAGCAATTGCGATCAGCAGAGAAATTGGATACCGATTTATAGAAACCACCTGTTTCTTAACTTTAGGAAATGTTCTTTTTAAAGAGGGTGAATATGTTAAAGCTGAAGAACATTATCGGAAGTCACTTGCCATTAGTGAGGACATTAGAAATGTTCATGTGCAGTATTTATCGCTCGAGGCACTAGCAAGCTTAAACTTACAAGAAGGAAACAGTGAGGAAGCTACCTTGTACTTACTTGCTAGTATCGAGAAATGCGAAAAAATGCGCGACTCACTACGAGAAAACGATCAATGGAAGATATCATTTTTGGAGGGAAAGATTTCTCCCTACCGTAGACTCTGTAAATTGTTTTGCGAGTCCAAAAATCCTAAACAAGCTCTGCATGTTTCAGAGCTTGGGAGGGCTAGGGCTTTGGCAGATTTAATGTCAGCTCAGTACTCTGTGAAAAATCGACTCTCCGCTAATCCTCAAACATGGACTGATATTGAAAGCATCATGGACAGAGAACTTAATTGTTCTTGTCTGTGCGTCTCCTATTCTCCTGGCAGCATATATTTCTGGATTCTTAAAGGAGGAGGAGTCACACTTTTCCGAGAGATCAAAGGGAGTGAAATTATTGCTTACGAAGGAACTATTAAAAATCTGGATGACTTCTTTGCGAGCAAAAGCTTTAGAAGTTTTGGCAAGTTAGCTTACGAGATACCCAAGGATGAGTCTTTAAATGCCACACAAGGGAAATCCAATTCGTGGAATGAAGGTTTTCGAATTGGAGATGAAAGTAGAGAGAACCGAGGACCCAAAATGAACCTTTCTGTATGTTATAAGCTAATCATCGCACCTGTGGCTGACTTACTTGAAAGCCCTGAAATCGTCATTGTTCCTGATCGTTCTTTATACAACATTCCATTTGCCGCCTTACCTGATGAAAGTGGAAAGCCCCTAACCGAGAGTTTCAAGATCCGCGTCGCTCCTTCTATAACAACACTCAGGCTCATCCATGACAGTCCAGCAGACTATCACAGTCAGACCGGTGCACTGATAGTGGGGAATCCTGATGTTGGTCAGGTGATTCACAAAGGACGCCTGACGCTCATTTCCCGATTGCCGTTTGCAGAGGAGGAAGCGACGATGGTAGGAAGAAAGCTGCGTGTTGAGCCATTACTAGGACAGCAAGCTACTAAGCAAGCGGTACTTCAAGCCATGGAATCAGTGGCTCTGATACATTTGGCTGCTCACGGTGATAAAGAAAGAGGAGGAATTGCACTGGCTCCTTCGTTTAGCAAACCTAACTGTACACCTAGAGAAGGACACTACTTATTGACAATGTGTGACATTTCAAAAGTTCAACTGCGAGCTAAACTGGTAGTCCTCAGCTGCTGCCACAGTGCACGTGGGCAGATTAACACCGAGGGAGCGGTCGGAATTGCTCGAGCATTCCTAGGATCTGGCGCACGCTCAGTGTTGGTGTCACTGTGGGCCATAGAAGACAGCTCGACAGCGCAGTTAATGAGTCATTTCTACGATCATCTTGTTCGTGGGGAAAGCGCTAGTGACTCTCTTCACCATGAAGTGGATGAGATGTAACGGCTACTCTGACGTAGAGCAGTGGGCGCCTTTTATACTGATTGGAGATAACGTGACCTTTAATTTTGAAAAGTAAAGTAAGATTACTTGAAAAGGCGCTTTCTGTTTTCTATCAAAGTATTCCTGGTAATTGTTCAGTATTTTGCTAAGGAGTTATCGATCCGACTGAGAGTATGTTCAAGATGAGCAAAGTGATATATGATTATTATTTTGATTATGATTGTTTTTTTGTTTGTTCTCTCGCAACGGATATGTGAAGTATTGGATTCTATCCAATGGCATTTTGATACGGAGAGCTAAATAGCTAATCACTGACTGTCCTGTGGTTATGTATCGTGCAAGACATTGATATCACATATCAAATTTTCAGTTCGCTTTCATTTGTTATTCTTCAGTCAGTGCTTTCACCCACCGCCTCAGGGACGAGTTGGGGGGGGGGGGGGGGGGGGAGGAGGTGGGCAGATTTCGGCGACTCTCCTCCCCTCTTTATGCGGCCTTGCTATTTCCGACAAACAATTAAGTATTTGGACTGTCATTTATGTGTTTGTAATTAATTAACCTGCGAAGGAGTATGATATTGTAATGACTGATCTGAACTCGATAAGAATGGAGACCACAAGACAATGGAACTTGTCTTGGTCCCAGCAAAAGTCTGAATGACAGTGATTTTATACTGTGTTTTATCGAACTAATAATATACATGAAAAAATTACTTGATTCTGATTGGTAGAGAGCAGTGCAGTTCAGGTGTAAAACCAGTGCAAAAAGTCTCACACCAGTGCAAATAACACATCGTAATCCTGAATTATAATTGAATGAAAGACAACAAGACATTTTTCTAAGAAAATGATATCACATAAGATGATGACGAAAATTTTGTGAACATGAAAACATGGCTTCAATAAAAATCTGCGCTATTACTAAGTAACCATATGGTTTCTCTTTCCATTTGGAATTAATTTGCACTTGTGAACTTTTCAAAACCTGAAATTGGACATGATGGTAGGGGCGATAACCCCTCTGTTGGCTGACGTCATGAAAGGGGGATACTCCCCTCCATGGCCTGATGTCACGAAAGTGGGATACCCCTCTGTGGGCTGACGTCATGGTAAGGATGACGCCCTTGTCTGTGGGCTGACGTCATGGTAAGGGGGATAACCCCTCCGTGGGCTGACGTCACAAAAAGGGGAAACCCCCTCTGGCGAGTGGCCATTGGGGGATTTGAGGGTTAGGCTTAGGATTAGAAGCGATTTTCGAAGGTTTTTTGGTACCACCACCATTTCACCTCCCTGCACCACCTGGCTGCTGGCCGGTGACGTCACGTTTTCTCGAACTTTTATTGGCGGCTATTTTGAATAAATTAAAAAGGAGGCACCATTAGGATAATTTGGAACCTATTATACTACTCTGATGTGTCTGAAATGTTTTCCTGGTCCTGTTCTTGCTGTTTGTTAAGACGGACATACAATTTGCCTTGACCACATAAGTTTTTAACGTGCTTAAAATCCCAGTTGTAGCCATCAGCTACAACAGGAGTACAGATTTGTGTCTTCAACGCTCCGACGATTTTATTACGCACGAGCCGTTCGTCATCCGTAGGGACGAAATCCACTTCAGCATAGCACATTATGGTATCATTCTTTAAAGGATATTCGTTTGAAGAACCAGGATTTTCCAAGAGCACAACCGTTTTAACCACATCCTTGGGAAGAACATTCCCATAACGTGAAGCCCCCGACAACCGAGGTCTTTTGGGATACGTGCTAGTGGCGCCATTCTGGAACGACGTGCTGGCATTTCGTGTGAATGACGATCGATTGCTTCTTAAAATATCCCTGGCACGGTTTACAACCTGTCCAATTTGAGAGTTTAGCCGTTGGCTAGTTGTACTTGTGTTCTGTGGGGAAGCTGTAAATAACAAGTTTACGGCTAAAATAAATCGATTTGAGATCTGCTCTCGTCTGTTCATACATTTAGAGAAAGCATAAGCAAGGCAGTACACTGAAAAAAATTAATTTAGAACTACCTTCCAGTCTTCCTCTTTCCCCTGCATTTGCAGATCTATTGGTATTCGACTGCATATACTCCTCCAACGCTTGTCTCACCTCGGAACGAATTATTGACCGGTTCAAATCCATTTTCGTGAAGCTGAGTGATAGAGTGAAGCTGTGAAAAAGCTGCAACAGAGTGCGACAGCAAAACAGACCGGGCAAGGACAGGCGAACCATTTTTGGCGCGAACTTCGGTCCTATGCGACCAGGCCTAACAAGTACCACGTGACATTTTTATCGAATGAAAATATTTTTTATCGAATTTTGCTACATTTCGGCAACCATAGTAGTTAGGCGCGATTACTTCTTCAAGAAGTCAGATATTTTCGGACTCCCAGTCAGAACTGAACAAGGTGACTCGCTTCCGGACTTCTAGACAAGGGCAACGGTAATGAATGTGTTTTCAGGGGTTGAAGAAGTGTTTTGAGTATGCCCATGGAATTGATCCTTGACTCTGCCTTCTCCCCGTTGAGTTAAACCCTAATATCACGCGGAGAAAGGAGAGTTCATATTGATTTAAATTAGATACCATTCTTGTAGAGATCAGCAAAGAGAGGCAAAAGACCTTGTGGAAATACAGAGGCATTCGGGTAGCATGTTGTCTTGTCTTAAACCAATAATGGTCGTTGTTTCTTTTTTTTTCTCAGGCCAACAGAGTTAGATGCGTTAGTATTTG
>JAHPZR010032191.1:7500-13346 GCA_019787425.1 Platygyra sinensis | reverse complement strand
ACAGGGATAAAAAATTATCAAGTTTTCGAAGTCGTAACATCATTATATATTTCTACCTATATCTTTAAAAAGAAAATAATTTTCACGAAAGAAATCGACTGCCGCTTCGAAACAAACTAGGCTAGTCTCCAGTGCTTTTCGGTCCAGAAGGTGACTCCATTTGGACTGGTAACAAGTAATGGCGGCCATTTCCACGCAACGGCACGTTCTTCGCATTTGTTAGCTTCCAAAGTGCTTTCTGAAGAAGGAAAATGTATTTCAAATGCAATGCGAGTCAAAAACAAGTATTCAAGCCACTATTTTTCATGTGAAAGTTCTACTTAATAGGTAAGAAAGGATTTTTGAACAGCTTGATCGACACTCAAAAATTATCCGTATTGAATCAAAGGACCTCTGGAATCCCTCTGGAAACCTGTTGTCACGAAGCTCTCTAGATCCTCTAATTTCATTGGATCTTGTTGGCACGAAGCTCTATTGTTTTAGGGCTAGGGTCCATTGTTACCATTGTTTGTATATAATTTTCTCAACCAATCCTGTGAGACGTTCCGAAGAGCTTCGTGGCGCCCTGGAAACTAACTCGATCATACAACCTATACCTGCCAACTTTTTCTGAGATATAAGCGCGAGATTTTTATGGTTTTCGTTCCTTAGATGGTCTGAGTTAACATATTTTTGGAAACTGTGTCAAGCAAGACAGCAACAACTCACATTTTTCAATCAGGCGTGAGAAATTGGCCCATAAGCGTGAGCCGGTGTGAGATCGAAGTTTTCAACCCTCAGGCGCGAGACTCACGCCTAAGGCATGAGAGTTGGCAGGTATATACAACCCCCCTCTCCTCTGGAATTTCCTGGGTCTTTGAGCCCCCCTCCCCTTCGGAATTTCCAATTCCCTCCGTGGTGGGGATATGGATATTTTCTGGAACCACACGGTGTATATATCAAAAGGTGCATCCAAAGGATTGTTCTTTTTCGTTATTTTCCTACAGACCTGTTGCCACCAATAACAAAAGTTTGGTTTTAGCAATAGCTCATATGCATGTTGATATAAAGGCTAGCAAATTTCACCACCAGCCCAGCCCTTTGAAAATGCAAATTGAAAGCATTGTTATGAACAAATACATCATATTCGCATTCTAGCTATTGGACTGGAACTAGCATGCAATGGAGGCTCATGCGGGGAAATATCAATAAAAAGAGATTAATGTCATTTGCTTTTCAAAAGACTTCCCTCATCGGCCCCAGTTGCAGGCTACTTCCAGATGTACATAGTCACAAAGGAAAATAGTAACAATAAAAATGCCAACTAAGGTGTAGTTTCCATCGTAACTGATAAAAGCTTATGGGTCAAGTCAGTGTAATGGAATGTCGTTATCCAGATTTGGCTCCACTGGCTTTGGCACAAAAAACTCAAATATAGCGCTTTGTGCAAACTCTATCGCAAACTTACCAGGGAACTCCTTCACTGGGAAGCCTTCAGTCCTCCCGATCTATAGAAGATCATGCAGTAAAGACCTCTCAAGAGGGTCCATAGCTTCAAGTCTGCAATCGGCTTCGTTAAAAGCCATATGGAGAAATTATTTGTTCATCTTCTTCCTTAGTACAGTGTGAACTGCCAGGTAGAGCATTGAAATTGACTTCATTTTCCTATGTCAAGGACAGTCTGGCTCTCTTTAACTGACTTTCATGCAAATCACTGTGTTTACCATTCTTTTCTACTTCTTCTTCACTGTGTTTTGCCATACCTTCGTTTCCTGTCACTTCGTTAGCCTTGCGTTTAGATAATGACAGTAAAGAAAGTTCCAGCGAGGGCCTGGCCGCTGTTAACCGACTAGAGATGGATTGTAGTTCAAGAGGATTCTGATATCCATCATAATTTACTCAGCGTTTCTCGGCCATCACATATGGCCCGTCATTGGAAGGTACGGACGCTAGTGAACTGTTTTGTAAATCCCTTTCACCCTGTTCGTCATTTGTTCCTATTGTGACACAATATTCAGTTTCGTTTCGTGATTGACTTCTGATGCTTTCACGCTTTCTTTTGGTTTGTTCATCGCTATCAAAATTCTCATGAGAAAAATGCTCCTCGAAATGTGACATTGGATCCATTTCGCACATCATGTATTTCACGAGTTCGGCGTGCTGTCTGGTATAGTCAATTCCTTTGTAACCTGCAGATTATCGATGTTATCCACTCAACCAGTAACGAGCAAATATGCACCTTGACCGATGTGATACGCAACCTGTACGACGGCGTGGTGCCCCTACCGACCCAGGTCAAACTCCCCTTGAAAAAGCATATAAGAGAGATTCGACGTTTGAGTGCACTCAAGACTCCCCTGTACGAACGGCGAGCGCTGTTGCTGGCCTTGGGAACGCGCCTCCTCCCCTTCGTACAGCTCGGTTTACGAGCCTTGGAACTATGAGTGCCAAATACGCTCAAGAGATGATCTTGATCCCGAAACCCTCCTCTGACGAAGGCTAAAGCGGAGGACAGGTCACCCCCGACACCATGGATCAGTTTTGGCAACGGCGATTGTTAGTCGATCAACTGACCACGGCGCCTCACGTAGATCGCATGATGAAACTCCTCAGCGACATGAAACAAGTTGAAGGTCAGGCCCTACCCTCGACCCTACCAGGTCAGGGACCTATTAGTACCAATTAGTTTTGTTTACAAGGCCAGCTGAAAAACATTCCAGCTCAGCCCGTGAAACCTCCCTGCTGCCCAAGCCAGCCGCCGATGCCACCGCTTTCCTGAAGCCGTCTGGCCGGACCCCTCCACCCCACGTCATTCAAGGAAGCCCTCCAACAACGAGCCGACATTGAGAAGAGACTCAATGAATTCAAGGACAAAGCCAAGCAGGACATGCAGGAAGCGCTCAAATGGGGTAACGACGAGGCCATCAAAAAAGCGAATTATAATTGGTGGATTGTGACCAGCGCCGTCAACGACACACGGGAAGAAAACCGAGTCTTTAACAAGTCGTCTCCAGTGGAGCAGGTGATTTACGGGAAAAGAAGAGGAAAAAAAGAGGTGAGGCCATGCCTGAGAAGCTCACGAGTGTCGTCTTGATAAACTGTGGCGTCAACTCAAGGACATGTACCCCGACCAAGAGGGCAAAGGTTCTAAGCCCCCCGTTTGGCAGAAACCTCACGGTTGGATTCAAGAATGAAAAAGTTATTATGGTGGTTGTTATTATCAACAAAAAAAAATTATCCAAAATTTATTCATGATGTGGTCTGAAAAAAAGGATATAAAACAAGCCGCAAGCTCGCTGGTTTCTGGCCGAGAGGTAAAAAAAAAAAGCGTCAAGAGAGATTAAAATGGGTGGCTACTCTAAAGTCCAATTTAGGCAAGATGATGACTCGAGCCATCAAGACCCTGACATGCAGAAAACGTGCACGCGGCTTCAACCTTCAGAAACGGTGGGCCAAGACGGGCATCAAATTTCACTGACCCGGTTTATCAATACATGGGGCCAGGCACCAAACTCAAGAAACGCTTGAAGCGCGGCGATCCGGGCGTCATCGATTGGACAAGATTGCCAAACAGCACGACATCAATTACAGTCAGGTCAAGAATTTGCAAGACAAGTGGAGAGCCGACGCCAAGAATACAAGGCCATCGACAAGTTACTGGTGAGTAAACCCTGACCGAAAGGATCATCAAGAGGATCATGCAAGCCAAGAAAAGACTCAAATTGTAAATGTTTCTTGTCAAAATGCGTCTATGAAAGGCCCGTGCCCCCATCGTGCATCCTCATTTTCCACCCTGATCTCAAAGCAGAAACAAAGTGGCACTTTCCAGGCATTGTTACACACCAGAGTATGCGCAGGGTTATCCCTTGCAGGGGTCGACATCGTCCCCGAACGACTAAACCCAAACCCAAATATCCCTGCGTGATCTGTCAAGTTGTGGCAGAGAAGCCAAGCAAAGAGAAGAAGCGGATCGACGCGGAACACTGGCATCGCGCTTACAACAGTCTCAACCAGGAGTATTTAGCCTTAAAGACAGAGATCTATGCTCATCCTGTCAACGAGACAGAGACGAGACCAAAGCAGGCGAGACCGTTGAAACTGTGTCATGAATGTTCCACAGCCGTGACACCGGAAAGAGTCTGGAACTAAAGCTGGACAAGGTCTACCAAGACCTCAGATAATGGCAAGAGTGTTACGAAACCTTATTGAGCGAACAACAAGAAAGGAAAAAATAACCCGTTGAAATAGTCTTTTTTGCCAGTTTATTACAAGAAACCTTTCATATTCCCCCTTTAAGGATCGAAAAAAAAACCCACCATAGTTCATGAGATGCAATCTCTGCTTTTTTGTTTTTGTCTACGAACAATTTTCGGGTTCTCTTATAGGCGCAGGCGCCCAACGTCAAAAGGTCAGCCTACACTATGCTTCTTATTGGTGGCCATCTTGCATACATTAAATGGCTGCACCACACACCAACTCCCGCTTATTAGGGCTCCCTCTTAGGCAGCCTAGGGTTAAGGCCTTAAGGCCTTACAGGGGCTAAGGCTAGGGTTAGGAGCTAGGGTTTCCTCAGCGCTTTAGGGTTAGGCTGGTTTCACCCTTCACCACCTTAGGTTAAGGCCTTAGGGTTCTAAGGTTAGGGTGGAGCTGCGCTTCACCACTGAATTCACCCTTCACCACCGTGATGTCATGGTTTAGTGGTGATGACGTCATGATTTCCCAAACTTTTTATTGGTGGCCATCTTGAATAAATTAATGTGTGGGGGCAGGCTGGAAACCTGGTACCCGTAATACTACTGGCAAATACTGATGATAGATCTATTTGTATAAAATTGATACACATGCCATAAATGGTATGACATCACTGTTTTTTTTTTAAAATCAGAGCCCATCTGTGCTGTAGGACATGGGGTCGCTGGACTTTGCTCAGCAAAACGAGAGGATGGAAAATCTTGGAGTTTCAAGAGTTATAGCATGACAGGGGTAAAACCCTTCCTATGGTTTATAAATATTTTAGTTACTTGCACAAAAATATTATTTTTTCTAACAATATCAATTACGGTAGAAAGTAACATATTTAATTTAGTTAGTCTAGCCATATCTACAAAATTAATGAGAGGCATTGTGATGGTAACATCCTGATTGCATTTATCTTGTATACTTTAGCCTTCAGTTTTTGAATCAGCGCGCTCCCCAGAATTTGCGAGTCTACCTATCATCCTTGAAGATTGGATCAAAGATAATGGTGGAACATACAGTGGTGAGTGTTAATGCAGGAAGGTTTAGACAGCTTAAATCAAGAGATCCTTGAGGGCCTTAAAGGACCGTAGTCAGTCTCCGCCATTTTCGATGACATCAAAATTATTGATATAGCATGGTGAAGCAAATCCTTATTGTTTTACTGTAAGCTGTGTTCCAGAAGGTATGTTTAATTATCTTGAGTAGTTCTACAGTGATTTTTCTTCATTTCGACAGGCTCTGAATAAAATATAATAGCCAAATTCTCACATGTAAACAAAAACAAAGGTGTGGCTGACTAGGGCCCTTTAAAACTAATTAAAGGGTTTCTGCATTTAATCCATTCAGTACAAGGAATATCTCCTAACTAAGCTTGCACTTACAGTATTCACTGCATACTGAGCAGGAAATCCCTATAAACTGACTGAGGTAAACTACTGGAACTTCCCGAACCTAGGGAATATGCTTAATTCTGAGGACCTTTTGTCAAGACAGGAATGATCCTTTATCTGAGAGATCCTCACTTAAACTAAACCCAGAGCTTTGTTTCTAAAAGAAACACAGGCTGAGAAATCCTATGAGAACTAGATCTCTCCTAACAGGTAAGGAAACTTTTCCTGAACCCAAGG
>JAHPZR010032191.1:0-2500 GCA_019787425.1 Platygyra sinensis | reverse complement strand
ATTTTCAGCTTCTGTTTGTTACTGAAAGAACCCAATTAAATGCAACGCATGCGCAGTTGCTCGAAAAATTGAGACCGATTGCTTTAGCAGAAACGTGCCGATTTCTAACGAACCAGTCGTTAGATTTTCAAGAAATTTGGCAAAAATATAGTTTAGAAACTACGTGAATGATCTATCAAGAAAAATCTGAATTTTGACATAGGGAATTTTTAATAATACCGAAAACGATTAACTGCGAATTACGGAAATCGCCTATGTCAAAATTATATAAGAACAGTGTTGACAGAAGGGATTTAATGTCAATTCGTAGTGGGCAAACGATGAAAACAATCTAACGACTGGATTTTTTTTAAATGAACAAAAACCATTTTTTATGTCTTGTTTTCAACCAGCCCCGTTGCCATGGCAACAGCACACACCCTAGCCAAAATGCGAGAAAAAATACTTCTGTAATTGACCTTGACTCTTGCATAAAAACGGGCGACAAAGCATAAATAGTTCAAAAGTTATGGTGAATTAGGCATAGGCACTTGAAAACTGTGTTCGGCCACCTTAAGCCCTCGCCAAAACGAAAGCAGCCAGCCATTGCTGACCACGTCAAAACCACTGGACATAACTTAACAAGTGGGACCACTTTGATATTTTGGCGAAGGGCTAAACAGACTCCCATTGCAAAATCAAAGAGACCTTATACATTCAAGAACTTGAGCCAGCTTTCAATGTCAACGTCGCCGTAAGTCAAAAGACTTCCGAAGATTGCCAAAGATTTTCCGACGCCTTCTGAAGTTAACAGAAGGTGTTCAAGTTTCAAGTTTTGAAAGACTTTCGAAGACTTCAAAACAGGGCCAGCGATTTCCACAGGACTTCCAACCAATCTCGAGCATTATTATAAAAGAGTTCCGAAAATGTCCTTTTCGCCGAAGAAAATTCAATTTTTATTTAATCGTCTTTACGCAATTGCACTAGCTATTGTCAGTTAGGCGTGAGAAATTGGTCTAAATACGTGAGATCACTATTTTAGATCTGCAGGCGTGACACTCACGCATAATGCGTGCGTGAGAGGGTAGCTATATCGAGAGCAGGTCTAACAAGAAAAATTACCTCTGCGAGTTTCAACTGTTTTTTTTTTATTTGTAATTTCTATTCCATAGAATTCTAAAGTTGTCTTGAAACTATGCTGTCAATGGTTAGATGATAATGAACAGTGTGAATATTTATTTCATTTTGACTTAGAGTCTTAAGTTGTTAACATCACATAATATACTATTGACCTTATACCAAAACAAAATATTGACACATTTCAAACAATTATCTGACTCTACGAATCTATGTGGAACTGACCAAGCACTCCAGATTCAAGTTGTGACCAGGGTTCAGGTATTGTGTTCTTATGCAAGACACTTCACACTGACTCGCAGTGCCTCTCACCATCCAGATGCATTAAACACCAGCAGATCAGATGCTGGGGGATAACAAATGAATCAGAATGTCATTTTATCGGTCTTATCAAATATAGGTAAAACTGGGCCAACTATACAAGACAAGACTGTTTAGGAAGCTGGTCACTGTGTGCAATTTTTATGTTAAGATTTCATATTCATTTACAGGGAAAGACCTGCTGCCATTCCAATTCATGTTAAATCCATTGATGATACTTCAAATTTTGATGATTTCCCAGAATCAGAGCTGGATTCAAGTAAGTTAAGATTTACAATTATATTGTTGCACTATTAAAACTGTCTGTCATCTTTCTTGTTCAGGCCATGTTGTTATAACCTTTAGCACATATTACGGGCCTATAACGCTTGACGAGCATATTACAGATAGGTCTGCAAAGAGTGCTAAGAACCTTGTTGCTGTACTGTAATCATGTATGATTACATGGGCCAACACTATTGGCCTTGCAATGTGCACAGAGAGCTACTGATTAGGTAGTTGTTAGGCCCATACTGGAGAAATATTGGCCAGGTAACTACCAGTAACTGCATTTAGGGTCTAATTAAATACCATTAATTCCTTTCTTTTCAGATTGGTTTAAAGACACTAAAACTGATGCAGCTGGAAGTAAAGACTGGGTTTTCCTTAATTACACATTCAAAAGATTTGAAGGACTCACACAACGAGGGGTCAAGCTTCCCCTAATGTGAGCAGTGCTAGCTGCTAATCAGTATTTTCTTAGAATTCTTTTATACACATCGCAGTAAGTCTTAAAATATAAATTGTAGTTTGAGCAATCTCTCCCTTGTCTTCAGATTTTTGAGGTACTGTAAAAAACGTTGATTTAAGAACCTGGACTTTTTTTTCATTTTTTAGAACTGGTTAGGTTAAGTGTCTCCATTTAGACCCCCTTTACATATGGTTACCATACACCTTTGGAGGCACTACATCACTTGGTGGCAAGACACCTGTAAAGGAATATAGTCATATCATTTAGACAAGATCCTTCTTAACCTAACTCGGAAAACTCCAGGTTCTTACATGTAGGTTTTTGTGCATAACC
>JAHPZR010032190.1:10000-14837 GCA_019787425.1 Platygyra sinensis | reverse complement strand
TAGGCCACCGATTCCGAGAACATCTTCGCGACGTTGAGAAAGACGACAAAAACGCATCTAAACCGGTCGCTAGACACTTTAATCTGCCGAATCATTCGAAGCAACATATGGCGGTCTGTGGCCTCTCCCTACATCAAGGAGGCACAGAAAGCCGCAAAACTCTAGAACAAAAATTTATTTTTCAAATCGGCACTGTTAATCCTCACGGTATCAACGAACGCTTTTCATTCAACTAATTTATTCTGTTGTTTTTTCACGTTGCCAGGCACCAACCAATAGCGTAGCTCCATATTTCTCTATATAAACCACACACAACCCACAATTCCTCGATTCGCTCCGACGAAGGGCTAGCGCTCGAAACGTCAGCTTTCGAATCTCTTTACGGTGGCTAATTCACATTATCAACTCAGTTGATAAAACCAAATTATTACTTAAAGTAACCTAATTAAAGTGTTTACTCAGGTGTTTTTGCCCGATAATAATACAGTTTATACAGTTTTTCTTGGTCTTTAGATTACCAGTAACTTTTGACAAAGGGTCTTTATTGAACAGCGTATCTAAAATATAGCAAAAAAATATTAGCTTAGTCACGCAGACTTATTCTGTGCAGGAAAATATGAAAAGACCATTTTTTATCTCCCTTAAGCTTCACGCACCCGTGATAAAACAAAAGAATAAAAAGAAAAGAAAAACTATTTCCCAGTTCCTAGCAACATAAACTCTCGCATCATAAACTCTCATCATAAACTCTCGCTCCTAGCGTTCCTTAAAATTTGCATACCCTTGTTTTAACGTTCGACAAAGGAGAACGCCTTCATAGTGCGGTCGGTTATCGATAATTTTGGAGCGTTCATCAACACGGATTTGCCCCCCCCCCCCCCCTCAGGGGCGAATGATGTCATTACCATTCACCATGTGCTTCAACCTCGTTTAGAATTTAAAATTGATACCTCGCTCAAGTACTTTAGTAAACACAAGGAGCCGCTGTCGCCCTTAGAAAGCGAAAAACCTGAACACGAAGCAACTTTTTGGTCCGAGAATAAAAAAAAAATTGAAAGGGGACATCTTTCTCGAACGTTTCTCAAGGGATTTACACGAGAAAATGACCTCGGCGAGCTACAAAAGAGAACGAAATAAAAACAAAGCGGCTCCGTGCGAAGCCGATAATTTATTCAATTTGTTCACCACGTGGCCTTCGTCACGTACAGGTTAAAAAAGCTTACCTCTTGAGAATTTTAGCCTTAGGAGCCAGTAGCTGGTCGCTAATTACTTTCTATATCATTAGAAATGTCCTGATTTGCTACTTTGAAAGATTTGGTTCCAATTTTTGAGCAAATACACATTTCGCCGATGGAGACGGTCATTTCGGTGGCTACCGTACAGTCGGGTGGGGTACAGGCCGGATGTAACGCCGATTTTCTGTCACGCTTTTAAGTCACCATGACTTAAGGAGGCTCGAAAGGGTTTTTAGCTGCGCGCGCGCGCAATCTGCACACACCATTACTATAATGCACGCGTCAGCAAAACGAATCAAAATCATAGAGAGAAGAGTAGAGAAAATGGATCTTTTAACACGTTAATACAAATGTGGACGGTAAATCTCTCCCAAATTGATTTTGGTTACTTTTCTTGTAACCCGTAAAACGATCGTAAGGAAAAAAAAATATATCCTTGTCACAAAGATTTCGCACGCGTAGGAACTCGATTGAGCGCGCGTGAACAACTTCGCGCATGCGTAAAGTGGGATCTAGTCGACTGTGATTTTTCATATTTTCCAACTTCGTGCGCTAATATTTTCGCTTCCAGTCGGTGAATTTTTTTCAAATTTTTGGTGACAACTAAGATCAATCGGATGCGTATATATACCAATTTTTAAAAAAATTCTGTAGGTGCGAAAAAAAACTAAAAAGCAATAGTCGAAAATTAGGTTTTTAATTTCTTCTGTCCTACATAATTTTTTCAAAATTACATATTTTGACGGTCATTCCTAATAACATGTAATATGGGAGTTTGAGAAGATTTTACCGACCCGTTCTCCCTAATAACACTTCTAGAAAAAATATGATGTAATGATTCTATGACGTTTCATTTTTGTCTGTGGTAAATTTCACACTGATACGATAAACCAAACTGTGATTCAAAAAGAATTTGTAAAACTAGTCTGGGGAAAATGAAAACTATTTCGAGCCACCTTAAGTACTGGTTATCATGAGGGATGGATAGAAAAAATAAACACCTTTACACGAACGCACTCCTAATCTATGACTGATGTACAGTGTATTAACGAGTATCACCTGGAGCTAACTTTATTATCTTGCAACAGAAAGAAAAAATAGGCAGTCAATAACTAACTGCACGTGGCTACTGCTGTTATTATTTAGAACACTGCAGTAAAACAAATCATATTGCACTAAAAGAGGTCATAAAACGAGCTAATATGAAAACGTTTTTGCACTCGTAGCTTATTAAAAAACATGCCGACTTGTTTCTTGCACCGCGCAAAATATGCCGATCTCCAAATTTGTCTAGCTAGTTACCAATACCTCGCTTTAGTTTTTGTCTTTTTAATTGTCGTCATATTTTGTTACCGTCACTTCTGAAGATGTATGTTGTAGCTTACGAAACGTCAAGTTAAATATACCATGCGAAACCTTACTGTTATGTTTGTAACCGCTGTTTGTTTTCTCTTTTTGTATAGAAAAGACTTTCTGTAGTTTTAATTTAATATCTTACCTCTAAGTTAGTTGGCTTTAGATGAAGGGTGCAGAAAAAAAAAAAAAAAGAACACCGTGATTTTGAAGTAAAACTGTGCAGGAAAATTAAACCTTTGATTGTGCGGGTAATTGTGCGAGATTACTGACGAGCCAATGTTCTTGCCAAGTTCTAAGGAAATTCTGCATTGACAATAGTACTGCCAAATTTACTTCACTAGTACTTCAAATATACCTAGCAGGCTAAGCAATCGCCGATTCTTCTGAAAAAAACTGCGTTTGACTGCTTAAGAAAATCACGTTGCGTGACGGCGAACTAGACAAGTGAAGCCAAAATAAATTGCAAAACAGACTGCCGCATCTCCTCCTATAAAATTAAGAATACTATTACGAAAAATTATGGCGTGACTTGCGTCACTTGGAACATTCGAGTGTATGCTAATTTGATCTAGAAGTTTCGTGCACATTTAATTAGCCTTGTCACGGTGACTAAGCAATTTATTTTAGTCGTTTACGTCTGCTGCTGTAAATAGTTTATATTCTAATGATACTCTATTTAGTCTAGCCGGAAAGTTCTAGAACGTTTTGCTGTAAAGTATATAAGTAAATCGGTGTAGTGTTTAGCTGGTTTTATCCCAGGAGTGTTTGAGATTTTATTTCCCAGAAGTTTTACAGTAGTGTTTACTGAAGTGTGACGAAGGTCGCGTGTAATCGACAGAGGTCGTGTTTGTGAAGTGTAACAGAGGTTACGTGAATATTTGGCAAGAGGCCGTGTGTTTAAAGTCAAGCGTAATTACAAGCCTTGCGTGTGCTTGTTGAGAAGTCCTGTGTGGAAATACTGCGTTCGTATGGAATAAATACCCTGTTGTGTTTCCAAAATCCCTGAGTTCTGTTTGGACTACAAACTATACCTACCACTAAAAACATTCGAACTTGCAACAAGTACTCATGCCTTGATTGAATAAAAGTATGGAGCTTGATTATTTCTTCGCAAACTGCGATAGGAATCCCAAATTCTCGGAAGTTATTTTCAAAAAACACAACTTGAAAGTTTATGCAGATTATGTGCAATGTAATTTGACGCGTTGCTATTAGACTGTTACGTTGTTTTCGCGAGGGAGTTTATCACGATTCGTCTTGGTTCTCTCGAAAGAGATTATTCGCTCTTCAGAGGAGTTATAATTCTTGAAAAGGGTTGAAGATCGCAACACGGCAGATATGGCTACACAATTCGCTTATATCGCCACGACCAGTAAACGAACTCCGAACAATTTCTGGTAGTAGCATAGACGCAGCCGGAAAGTGTTTTTAAAATACTCACTACCCGGCAGTCTGGAGTTATTCTAGAATCTACACGGAAAAACTCCCCCAGTTCTTCTAAAAACTGTAGATCTTTGTTTAGCAATGTCAAGCGATTTCAAATATAATTTTGGCTATGTTCGATTACCAGTCGAGCAAAACCGAGAGAACACAGAAATTCGAGTGTTCTTTCATTCCGAACACCGGATCGACTTCTATTCGATTATCCGTCACGAAGACCGAATAGTTCCGAACACAATCCAAAAATTGGACACTGTACTTACTTACGCACATGATAGCAATATGGCTACAGCTGCCAAGCAGCAGTAGCCACAAAAACGTCAAAATTGCTAAAAGCAAAGAAACCAAGAAAACTGCAGTGTGAAAGACTGAGTGAAAGAGAGAGAGATTCGCATTCTAAAAGAATTATGACCATTTAAATCCGTTGAAATTTTACATGTGAATTAAATTGCGATAGTTGTATTTTTCAAACGGCCAAGAAGTACACAAAACCTATTTAATTCAAGATGACTTTTAACTCAGAAGAATGAGCAAAGGGTAATTTACAAACTGTGTTAATGCGAAATCCAGGCAAGTTCCCTTCCTTCTGTACTGGCGTGTTGAAAATGTACAATTTTGGATAAATCCCATCGGCCATCTTGGTTGATGGAGATTGTATTTCGAACTTTCCTAGATTTCACAACAATGTGAACTCGCTGGAACTTTGAAAGTTTATTTCTCAAAATAGTTCACCAAAAGGGTCTTTTTGACGCAATAAAAGAAAATCTGAATTTTCCGAACTGTCGTGGGATTCTCCATATTTACTG
>JAHPZR010032188.1:15000-22072 GCA_019787425.1 Platygyra sinensis | reverse complement strand
CCCATGAATCGTGCCCGCTTTTGGTATGTTGTCAACAAAATTTGTATCTTCTCTACTTACATTTCCGCTCTAAAGAGCGGCATTTTATGGTCAAGCCGCGGTTCCCCCTACACCTCCTCGAATTAGGCTCTTCTCCCTTTCTGTGCACCGCCACCCCCCCCTTACACCCCACCATACCCCCTGTGCCCAACTAGACACCCCTAGTCACCCCTGTCTTTCTTCAACTTATATCTTTAACCTTCCTGTTCCGTTTCATCATATTTCGGTTCCCTTCGCTGACTAGAGTGTTCTTTCTCTCCCTTCGTTCCCACCCACCCCGTCACGCTTATCCCTGTATCTCATCACGGATCCTGACGATCGACCGTGAAACCAGACCCTTACCTGCCCGTCATTGTCACCATTCGCCCATCTATTGTCTCTCGTGCTCATTGATTCCGCACCATGTTCGCCCGCCTGTTAGTTTATACGACTTCGTTCCACATCGCCCGTCAATAGTGCTCCCAACCCGGTGTGTTTCTGTCTCCCCCCTCCCTGTCGTTTCCGTGTGTCACCCCACTTCGCCTACTCCCTCTTGAATCACTCTCTCGCACTCTACGCTCGTCACTTTCATCACCACCGTTCTTTCTTTCGCTTGTGAGCTCCCACTACTATGTTTTCGCTACTGACACTGCTGCTTGTGTTGACCCATTTCCTTTCCTGCGACACCCATCCCCCTAGCACCCCCACCACCACAAGCCACGCAGCACACTTCATCCGAGTGTCGTGCACCACCTTTTTGTGTGCACCCCCCCCTTGGTCCCGTGTCTACACACTAGTCTACCTACACATTGTTGTATCCATGCACATTGACTCGACACAGAGTCTGTACATAACATGTCACCAGTACTTTATTTCCTATTTGTGGTCTCTGTTGACTATCCGACACACTACGCGCCAATTTGTATGGACCACACACTTTTTGTCTTGTCTGTGACAGTCTCTCGCAGAGAGTATCTGTAGATTGTGATTGTAATCTTTCATTAGTTGCACGCTAGTCGTGTGTGTCGGCCACATGTTACCTCTTTGTCTCTCCCAGGATTCCATGCAGTCCTGTCATTATTAGCGTTGACGATATCCACGTTTTTGAATATTACTGTGCTCCGCGTTCTGTATTATATATTCTTTCCAATTTAGCAGCCACTACCTGTACCCTCAGTTTATAGAAGATCGCTTCATCTGTTTCACAGTTAAATTTGTGAGATTCCTATGGTTGCTTCCTGCGTGTTTCTTTTATTTTGCCACGCACTTTCTGCGCTATTACTGTTGATTGACTTTTATCACCCTTCATTTCACCCAGTTTTTACACACCACCACACGATTGCTGCTTTTGTCACCCTGACACACGTTTCCACCATTTTCTCTTAAAATATGTTCCGCCGCGACCTGACACTCGTTCGTGTCACATTATGTCGTCATGTTACACGCGACAAAATAGTGCACCACGAGCCCACTCACCCGGCAACACGGCCGGCACACAGGAAGATTCGGTAGGGAGGAACCAAGTAATTGGACTGCGACAGGTCTTTCTATTCTAATATGTGAGCGCAGTTACACATACATGACACGGATCGCGGCCAAAACATAGGGAGCGAGTGAGTATTTTGCCCCGCACAAGATATGGAGGACAAGACAACCAAGCTTGTATAAACCACAGTAGTGTTATTGTGTGTGGTGATATTCGCAACTTCTCTCTGAGTGTGGTTTGTCAGCACTGAAGAATGCACACACCGGATGATTAACACGCGTTGTCAACGATGGCTTACTGATTTGTCTTGAAGCTGGAGAGGTAAAATGGGACACAGTTCGTCTTCATGTTTTGAGAGTCGGCGAATCACAAACTGCTTAAAAAGAGGCTACTGGGCATCTTTCTCCCCACCAACATGGCAACCATTCGGGGCTGAAAATCGGCGGACTGTGTGTGTATAATAAACAAGCTAACGCCCACATACGCACTGTTAGTAACAGGACGCTTGGTGTGGTTTAAACAATAGACCACCAACAAAGCGCCAGTGAAATGAGGATGCGAAGAAAATAAAGACGACCACGACAGCTGAGAGATAGTGTGTGTAGTGAGACTGTACAACAATCTGTGCCACTTAAAGAATACTTAGTTGGCCAGTTCGGTATAGGCCGCACGATGAGAAAGAGCGATCAGAGCGACATATGAGCGGAGTCGTGAGTTTTTGCCGGCCACGGAGACCCTCGACCGTGTGGAGTAAGCTCACCCACACATTGTGTTCCCAACTAAGGTCTCTGAGAGGTTGAACTTCGAGCTGTGCTCTCCCTAGCCATAGCACCTTGCTTCTTCTTCTTTTGTCAAAATTATCTTGCACTTTGTCTTGGCGCCTGAACCTCGGACCAGCCTGTACGTAGCAATTCTTTGGCTTTTTTCTTTTATTTCCCCCAAGGACCTGGTTTCGACGAGTGGAAATGCCCCGGTCTCTTACGATGGACAATGGATACTGTTTTTCTTTCAAATGGCTGTCGATGAGCAGGCAATCAGGACCCTTAGGCGGTCTGGTGCTCATAATCATTCGCCCGTTTTTGTTCTTCACTTCACGGCAGTATAAATTTTCACAGAGTAATCTGTTCAGGTCAGCACGGCTTCGTGTTCACTCGATATTCAAACCTACGGTTCATTCCTTCGCACCACGTCTTCCACACACTTAACCAAACCGAACGTACTTACTAGTGGTGTTAATATTTTTTGGCCACCAGTACGCAATTCTTCTATCATATCATCAGTGGGCCAGCGTAAACCTGTTCTTGAATTAATGCAGCCATTTTTTCTCACTCGAGAAAACTTTTTTCAAAGTTTCCGCACAAAATTTTCGTCATCAATGCTTTACGTGAGATCACTGGCTCTACAAAATTGCTCATTGTCTTTCAGCCAATCATAATCCAGAATTACGATGTGTAATTTGCACTGATGTTACACTTTTTGCACTGGTGTTACACATTTTGCATGGTGTTACACTTGAACTGCACTGCTCTCAGCCAATCAGAATTGAGTAATTTTTTTCATGTATATTATGTAGGTCTGAATATCATACGCGTGATTTCAAAATCGAACGAGCGCGCAGCGCGAGTTCGATTTGAAATCACAAGTATGATTTCAGACCAAAATTGCACTCCACTCAGTTCAATTACCACTTTATTAAATCCATTTTGAAATCGCCCAAATACAGGACTTGGCCAATTCAAATATTTTATTGATGCAGAACTGAGGCGGTTTTTAAATAAAAAGCGGAACCGGAAACGCTTTTACTTCAATACGCAATAGAGCAGCGCGCGACCTTTAATCAAGTTGCGCGCGCGCTATTTTTGGTTACTAGAAAGTTCTACTGTATCGCAAGCGCTCACGAGAGCGCCGCGACAGCCGCAAGTGTTATTACATCCATTTTGAAATCGCCCAAATACAGGACTTGGTCGATTCAAATATTTTATTGATGCAGTACTGAGCTGGTTTTTAAATAAAAAGCAGAACCGGAAACGCTTTTACATCAAAATACGCAATAGAGCAGCGCACGACCTTAAATTAAGTTGTACGCGCGCGCTATTTTTGGTTACTGGAAAGTTCTACAGTGTAGCGCAAGCGCTCACGAAAGCGCCGCGACAGCCCGCAAGTTTGAAGTGTAACTTCCTCATTGGCTGGAAAAATGATGTGATTTAGAGCAAAAAATGGTGCAATTTGGGAATAAATTGCACCAATTGAGCCAATCAGATTACAGGGGACGCACCAGGTGATTTTCGAAAATGGATTAACTAAATTCACATATTCTTTAAAATTAACAGAGGTACTCTTTAATACAAGAAGTGTTCAGGACGTTATACACTTCTCCGTTTTAGCTACAGAGGAGCTGAAAATGGCTTTTACGGGCCGGGAAATTTCGGGGCTTTCGTTTAGAAAAACGGGCCCCAGGATTGTTTGGAAGCCGATTAATGCAAGCCAAGGATAAAAATGTATTTTCAAACGTATAGCTTTTTCCTCTATACAAATGTTTTATGGCGACTATGAAAACTCACAAAAACAGAAAGCCAAACAAATAAACCAGAAACAATCACCGCAATAGTTACAAAACTCAAATCGAACATATCTACCTTTTTCTGGGTTAGCTAGTAATCGGGCACTGAACAACCCGGCCTGAAGGAGCTACGGCTTTTAGGACGCGAACAATTCCACCTGTTGTGTTCCTCCCCTCTTCATGCGGATTCACCTCGGTCTCCACCCTCTTTTTCTCCCTTTATTATATATTAGAAAGACACGGCCTCGTTGAGAAGAAGACAATCACCACAGGTTGCGGATTCTCCTCCAATTTTTATTTAGACAATAGGTAACTCATTAATGAAGGATCTGTGATGTTTTCATTGCCAGTCGCGGTTTGACAGCCACTGTTTCCCAACTTAGGACATATTTGTGCTCTAAAGAATAAATGTTTTAACTTTCTGAGTACTAGGTAGCAATCTCTAACATATTTATATGTGGTTGATTGCTGGGTTCGTTCTTGGGGATACTAGTGGAGCGGGAAATATTACTGAATTTTAAAGATAAAGATATTGTGTAAGAAGCCGCCTTAAAAACTCATATAAAATTCCCTCCCTCTATTCACCTTAAGATAGCAGGGAAAAGTACCGTATAAGTAAAAATCAATTAAGTTTATGAAGTTCTGGAGAGGTTGCGTTGGGCTGCTTGCTAGACTGGGCGCTTTAATCTGGGTATTAAAAAAGGGCGCGTAATCCTGTGTGTCTGTCTCTCCGTACAAATTTTAAAGTAAAAACATGGAGTCATGATCTTCAGTCCAAAGTTTACCATTCTGATCGTTGCTGGGTTGGAGGAATTTCTGTGGAGTATACACTCTTGAAATGTGGGAGGTCGCGGTCGGCCTCCATGGGTAGGCTGGCGCTCGACCCGGAGCGAACGTCCGGGTTCAAGCCTGACCGGGACATTGTGTTTTGTCCTTAGGCAAGACACTTTACTCTCGCGGTGCCTCTCTCCACCCAGGTGTATAAATGGGTACCGGCGAATTTAATGCTGGGGGTAACCCTGCGATGGACTAGCATCCCATCCAGGGGGGAGTTAGAAATACTCCTAGTCGCTTCATGCTACAGAGACCGGGATAAAGCTCCCGGCCTGATGGGCCCACTTGGCGCGAATGACAGACTTTACACTTCATGAATTACATTGGCATGTTTGTTACTCAGTTTACCCCCCCGGTGAAGTTCAGTGAATTTCGAGTGAATTCTATCAACGACTGAACAGACATTGTTTTCTGTAGTACTACAACTTCAAAAACAATTAGCCACAACCTTCGTTACCGAAAAAACGTCACTTTTTTTACAAAACTTAACACGGTGAACTAGATGCAATTAACATAAACTAGTTGCGAAAACAAATCTGTTCTTTAACACATCTTACGCTCGCCAGATGTTTTTACGCAAGGCCGATTCAATAAACAATTTACCGCAGGAAGAAAAAAAGATAAAAAATTATTTTATGTCTGGCGCTAGGGGCACCGTCCGTAGTAGTGCAGAATCATATCAAGCATGGTTGTTCGGTTTTCTATTATCTAGGGAAGTTGTTCCCCTTGCCAAATGTCTAGCTAACACAAGATGTTTTCTGCTACCCCATGAGGATCACAAAACCTCGGTCATGAGTTTTTTTCCCTAACGGACCTCCCAGCCGGCCAATAAAATATACGTTTTTTGGTCGAGTTTCAGAATTCAGCTAAGATGACGTGTTAAGTCTCGAGACTAGCTTTTGTGTTTTTTAGTTGCGTCGACCGCACTATCGGTTTACCCTTGTTATTTCGTGTCAAAGCACAGGTCACGTGCGATGGGCAGGATACCGCAGACATGTAATAAAGGCTCCCCGCCCGCCCCCCCCTCCCCTTCAACACCTTCTTTGCTACGATGTCGAAGTTGACGCTGGAAAGGAAAAGATAAGTCGAAATATGTTAACCAATGCGGCATCTTTTCTGCAATTCAAACACATTATTCAGAGCTACCAGACCTACAGACCTGTATGAAGCAATCAACGTTAGTTTAAATAAGCAATGTTCAATGGGGAAATACAGAGATATATATTCCGAACGATTAAAGCTTCATGATAGTTAGATCTTTGACTGCGCAATACGCACGAGCCCGACTTACGATCTGTAGAATCGTCTAGGTTTTTTTAGGTTTTGGTCTGCTCCTAGTGAATATCAACAAAATTCACTAAAGGTACAACTAGCAGTCTCGAAACATGGGAAAAAAAATGTTTGGAAATAACAAGGTGTGGATATGAAAATTGTAAAACGTTAAATTGAAGGAGAGCATAAGTTATGGGTACTGGAGCAAAAGCTAGTGAACGTATAAAGTCGCCGATTCTGTTTGGTTATAAATGACATTGAATTTAAAATGCAGGGAATGTTTGTCGGACATTTGCTATCCTCAATCACTGCCAACCTTTTTCCTATGTCTGGTGATAGATTATATCTTACATCAACCCTTGCCAGCATCAGATTTTGCGGCGCACGAAACAACAATTAAAGAATCACCGCTCGCGCCAAAAAAGATCGTCGTTCTTGTTTTTCTTTTTTAACTAAAAATTCATTGCGGAACAGATGTAAATTTATATTAAGTTTGCAAGGTCAAGAATACGACCTTTCCCGTGAGCTATTGTTTTCTTTGAGTGTAAAACATATAATATCTGATTACGCTGTCAGCACCGAACCCACGCGTAACGCAAAAATCCCTTGATGAAACTCTGGCTTCGAAGCTTTCATCATTGGCATTATCAGCATAATTATATTGTTATGTTACCAGCGTCTCTTAGGTCAATGTGATCGCAGATGACGTTCAAGACGTGATGATAAGTAGTGAAATATGGTAAATAAAAGAGAATGGCTCGACCGGAAGTAAAAAATAAACAAACTAGATATTCCCATGTTTGCCGTGCTTTCTGTTCAGTAATAGATCACAGATGACGTCCCAAATGTGGTAAGAACAAAAAAGTGGCATACGAGGCGTAGCGAGTGTGTCACTGATGTTC
>JAHPZR010032188.1:0-7500 GCA_019787425.1 Platygyra sinensis | reverse complement strand
GTTGCCTAAACAAGGCTTGAAAGTAAATATTCTATTTTCCGGGCTATTTGTGGGTGAATTTCATTTATTATAAACTGAAAGATGCGATAGGTAAACCATGGTGTAACTATCCCTAAGGTCCATATTTCTGTCATTTCAGCAATCACACACTTAAAAAGCGTTTATTTTTTTGGATATATTTCCGGTTTGCTATCTCTGTTTTGGTAATTTATTGGACAGTGGTTCATTCTTTGTTTTCCTCTTAATTATTTTGTGACTAAGTCAACTTGAATATTGAATAGACATCATGGCACTTTAAATATGGTAGCTTAGTTAATGCTCAAATTAAACACCTGCCACCTACCTAATGAATTTAACACCCGTGGTACGAAGTTAATAGAGATTTCTATCTGGAAGTATCGACTGATAGCTACCCTGCGAAAATTGGATGTTCTTGAAACAAATATTTCACCTCGAAGCGAAGCTCCGAGAGCAAATATGATAGTTTTAAGACCGACTCTCCAAAGCGAGAGACCAAAAGCGGAACTATTAAATCAACATTTCCGAGACATAAACACTCCATTGTCCATGACTGTTAGACGCCACTAAATTTTCTTCCGCTCGTCAGTTAAAAAGATCGTAATGAATTAATTGCAACTTTCTTAGCTGAAAGGCGTGAAAGCCAAATGTATAAGCAATTACGTCCTTAGATATATTTTTTTCCTCTATAATATTCTTTCAGGGAAAAAGTGCTGTGGGAATTGCGTTTGTCCTGCCTAATGGTCGACAGGCAACTTGGTATAAGGGTCGCTTTTTCCGCAAAACTTATATATTTATAGCAGATTTAATAAAGGAGGAGAATGGTTGTAGGAGCTTCTGAGGAGAATAACTGAAATTTTAAACATCGCCAATCCAAACTATTATGGCTAAGGGCGGCAACTGTTTCTATTGTTAATAGACAAATTATACTATGGACAGACTGACAGAGCCTTGCAAACAAGGTTAAAAGAACATAAAAGGGCCGTTCGGGTTGGAGACAACAATTCCAAAGTTGCGCAGCACGCGAACCAGTTTGTTCATAGCATAGACTTTGACCATTCGACAATAGACCTTTTTCGCTTGTACATTTTGTTTTCCCAATACAGATCATGTGATGATACTCAGGAGATTTGATCCTTTGTTTTGTTTTGTTTTGCAAGAATGAATATGTCTGCATGTACTCTTTTTAATGAACAAGACAAAGGATCAAATCTCCTGAGTATCATCACATGATCTGTATTGGGAAAAGAAAATGTACAAGCGAAAAAGGTCTATTGTAGACAGGACTAGCAATTTTCACGAGAGACTTTTTCTCGAGGCCTGGTATTCGAAGAGAGACAACAACGCAGGAAACGAACACATTGACATTCCAGATGTTTATGAATCCCTCGCGTAATCACGCGCAGCGGTCGTTAGTTGTGTCAGTGCTGGCGTAGCACGCGCAAAACTGTGAACCGTTAGAAAGCCGTCACTCAGTTGGCTTTTTTAAAAAACCGATGAAGGCCGAAGTTGTTCGGTCGAAACGTCTTTGAAGTGTATTAACGTCGTTTCAAACGTTAACTAAGTCAGTGTCAAGCACAAATTTTAACTCTGATATCGGTTTGTTGTTCTTTCTCAAAACTACTTTCATACAATGTACTAGATAAAAGACTGTGTTAAATTTATAACTGGTAACAGTACAGTGGGACACTATGATATTTACTATCTTTGGAAGGCCTCCTACATGTAGGCGTGTCAATGGGTATAATATAACAGATCTTCTTTGAATAGTGTACAGTCTTATCTAAAACTTAAAACCCAGGGGTGAAATAAACAATCTCAACTTGATATTATCATGCAAATTGCAACAGGAATCCCTTTAGAAACTGAACTGACAGGTGATTAAAACTTATAAACACATTTCGATCTCAAAATATCATGCGGATAACTTGCAGGCTATGTTGAATTAACACCCGATAACAAAACTATGGGACACTACGATATTCACTAGCTTAGGAATCTGACTCCCGCTAATGTGCACAGTGAAAAACGGTACAATTATGGCTAAGGTCTAAAAGTCTGGTTAGCTCAGTGAATATTTCTATTTTAATCAAATCTAGCTCTTGCCATCCATAGGATAAACTTTTCTTAATTTTTCGACAGGAAGTTTAATTCGCAGCGCCATGAAAACAACTTAAAACCCCAGAAAAAGTGGCTTTTCCGCACTATCCGGATGCTGCTGGCTAGCATCAATCGACAGCAACCAACGCCTTCGAGTGTCTTCACAGGTCGGACTATTACTTGCGAGGAAACGCCGGACCGCTCACCGGCAGGGGGACAACATTGACTGCTGCCTGCAGTTGACCTTTAAATCTGTTTGTGTCTGTCACAATCGCTACAAAGTTATCGGCAACCGGCAAACAATTTTTAAGAAAACGCTCGTCCGGCAGCCGAAAGATCATAGATGGGTGCAAATTAATTCAAATTCTGTAAGAAGTAAACCTTTGAAAGGAGCTCTCGGTGGGCGTAGGTAGGGGGGTGGGGCGGGGGGGGTCCCTTGGGAGGTATCGATAATGGAGAGACTGAAAACATCAAACTCTTGATTTTCAGCTTAAACTTTAGAACAGGAGACAGTTTGGTTGTTTGGGTAACAAGTGCAGGACATGCGAAAACAAACTTTGGAGTGCTTGCATGCTTTTACAATTACCCTGTAAGAAAACGCGCTAAAAGTATTCGCCCGAACGGAACTTACAATTGTTAGAGACCATGGGTATCAAGTGCAATTCGAGAACCTTACATGGCCTCAAATATATCAAAGCTGACCTAGTATTTGATATGTAGTCAAAATAATCCGCATGATGAACACTATTGCCTTAACAGGCCAGTGCGTTCGGCGATTGTCCTAAATAGGAGTCTCAAAAGTTTCGAAAGGCGTGGAATACAATTTCGGGCGAACCCAGAATGATACGTGTATTTTAGTGGCATATTGAACGGTTTTGACGCGTGCTTTTAGGTAGCATTGAAGCGGCGGAGGGCCGGGGATGGGAGATTCTTAAGTTTTGACCCTGAGATTCCTTGGGGCAGCACTCGCCACAAACCAAATTTTTGGTAAAACGCTTTATGGGTTAGCTTATTCCGGCATGTATGTATGAAATGTATTTCAAAGTTAACGAAACGTGGGAAATGTCGTTTGTTTTATGACTAAAAGTACCAGTTATTTTGCACTCGCATCCAGTTTGAAATAATGACGCTGCGAGAATGCCTGAATAATAGGCATTTCCGGGCCTCTTGATTTTCAAAATTTTTCTCTGGGGGGGAGTTGGAGGGGGAGCAAAGTCCCCGAGACCCCCCTGTGATGGGCTCGCGCCTTCGGCGCTCGTATGTACATCATCCGCCCTTAAGAAATAGCTCCTGTCAATACGAAGACCGTAGTCGCAGAAAACGCTCAGCCACGCGGCTGAAGGAGTGGAAAACTAGTGACGTTTGTAACGAATTGCTGTAGAACGTGGATACTAATTAAATGAAGACGCTACATACAGGATACGTTAAAAGAAACTACAAAGTTAATCCATTGGCCGCTGAAATGTTGCATTGGGAGCTATCGTTGTAAGAGCCAGGCGAAAATATTCCCGACCTTGTGTTATGCTGCTGCGATCACAATTCTAGTTTCGAAAAGATGCTCGCCGTCTACCAGGGCAACTACTCTCCAGTGGCTTCACGCTTCAAGAAATCACTCTGACGTTGTGTGGGTTTCTGCCTTCATAATTTCTTCATTTAATTTGCGATAGCCGATTAGAATCACTACATGGATCCAGACGTATACGCAGCGCAGGATCATCGTTCCGATTGACTTTTTTGGGCCTTAAGACATTTTTAAAAAGAAATGCCCTGTATGCTGGCCAATCTAGATACTCGCTGCCAAAGCTTGTGGACCGGCGTTAATAATTGCGTGATTTTGCGCGGATGGCTGATGTGCTTAACTGCTCGTTTAAATAGACCCGCTTAGATCAAAGTGACCAATCCAAGCTTCAGAGACAACAAGGACGATATATCGTGTTAGAGAGCTTTCAAGTCTTGACATTAACAGTAGGCACACACTCGTCTTAGGAACAGTCTCCAGCTCACGTAACTCTAGAAGTTGGAAAAGGTATAATACTGAAGCTGTTCTCATCTGTTTTTTTTTTTTTTTTTTTTTTTTTTTTTTTTTTTTTTTTTTTTTTTTCTTTTTTTTTTTTTTTCATTTCTTATTTTTTTTTTACTAGCATTCCTTGGTTGGGGAGAATCGACCCCACTTCCGGTGGGGGCCATTTAAGCGTCCATAATGCTGGCCATTTCTGCTCAAGGCTGGACAGAAATTACAAGGCAGAGAACTAGTGGATGCGTATCGGACAATACGAAGAATAAAACTTGAATAAACTCTAAGAGCAACAAGACTAGAGAATCTAATAGCGCCTTCGATCACCGTGAATACAAACCAGTGACGTCCACAAAGTGTCGTCCTTTAAGACTCGGTTCCTATGAGCCCAGACACAGTTTTGCTCGAAAAAGTCGATTACGGCGGCTAATAAACAACTCTTTCTGTTAGGATTTGACAAAAATAAAAATTCAACCAATGAGTTTAAGAGCCAGGTTGCCCCAAACTATAGATGTGGGCAAATAAAAAGAGGCATGCAGAAAATTTCGGTTGCTGTAGCACACTTTAAACTTTACCATTACAACTGCGCGCCTTCTTGCTCAAAAGATTACCTGTGTTGTTCGTGTAGTCGCAAAACAGAATTTATTTTATACGCTCGCAACAATCAAAGAGCAAGTCAGCTCCATTTACACTCCTGAACTTTGTAAACGATTCACTTAATAGGAAGATTACATAAGCAATTAGTAAACCAGTAACAGATGACTGAGTTTCAGACATGGTATTGTCTTCCTTTTCTGCTAAAGAACTTACAGTATGTAGGAACTTTGGAAATCCGCAGCACACACGGTAACTACAACAAACATGGCGTTTCCTGGCTGTCCGCTCTAAGGCCACTACGCCCTTATAGGAGACACCGGCTTCCCAAACACTCCAGTGAGAAAACCGTTTAAGAAATGACAAATATCGATTAAAGGTAACAGCAGCTGGGTCCCGTGTCGGTTTCCCCTTCCCGAAACCAAGAGCGAAAAAATAACATGCTAGCATAGCGTTATTGTTAGGAAAAAGAACATTTCTTTTTTTTTCCGAAAAAAGATAAAACGCCTTCGGAAAAATAAAGCTTTTCATATTACAAACTAAAGTTTGTCATACTTACATTTGAGTATGGCAAAAATAGAAGCGGACAATCTGTTTGCCAGAGGAATAAATTAATGTCTAGTTGCTTGAAATGGCGTTTAATTAACCCACTTTTAATTTTCAACAATAACATGTAGCACCACCAATCGAAACCTTTCCTTTTGCCATAACCGGTTAACAAACCTGAACAATACATTGAGCTAGGCAGTCGAAATTCGCCCTGGTATTGATATGAATTCGACATTTACCTTTATTCGGAACCCAACTTGAACAACAAACTTATTAAGAAGAAAACCACGGGATGGTGTTTAAAATTATCAATAAAGTACTAAAACAAAGGATAGGGATCACGGAAAATGTCGTCAAAATAATATTTAAAGGTTTTAATCTGAGCTCTTGTTAAAAAAATAGTTTGGAGTATGTCTTTCAGTGGAATATAACATTCACCCAGGCGTGCCAAAACGCATTATTTTCTCGATCTAAGCGTAGTTGAACATATTTTGATAACAATATTTTTTAACAATATTTTGTCACATAATAAGTGCGTAATTTAAACGGAAGTTCAGTGGGAGTAGGAGGTGTCAGACTGCCATGAGCCCAGAAATTGCTCTGACTTTCAGAGACTAAACACGCCTCTCTTGTCACAGTGTTGACTTGTTATGGGCTGTTGTTTTGCTTCACATCGCCAGCCTGGTGCTAGCTTAATATTGTCTTCTAAATTTTCACAAGACCTGAGAACTGAAGGCGCATTAACCAGAAATCGCGGACATTTCGAGGCCCCGCTAAAAATTGTCAGCGGTATATCATGTTACACACCTAGAGAATAAAATTGATATGGCGGCGCTTATCGCTCTGTCCGAAAGGAAGCGTGTTTCTTACGATGTGCTTCACTGGTTAAGCACTGTTGATATATTGTATGCGAGAATAGGAAAAAGAAAAGATCTTCCTTGGATTCCGTTGTCCTGTGTATTTTGAACCATGACCAGGAATCCAAAATTAAGAAGGTCAATGTAGTTCAACTCATTTTCCTCTCTGTCTTTGATTCCAACAAAGCTCATGCCGATTCTTCAGAATTGGATATGGGATGTATATTGACAGAGCCAATTCAGCTTGTCTACTTAGCTGCTGATGTATATAAGACAACGGGGATCAGTGACTTGAGCTTAAAATCAAGAGCTTTCTTTTTGAAATCGAGCAAAACATGAGACTTTCGCAGTGCCGGAATTAAGTCTTCCCATATATTACCATTCGTAATTTCGCGCATTTTTCGCATTTTTGAGCCTGTAGATACTTAGACAGCGGCAATAGAACATGTGAAACTGCCAGGAGGCTAAGCTGAAGTAATATGTGGTTTTTTTGCGCGATGGAAAGTGGTTGTTCTTCGCGTTTCTTCCGCATCCTGCAGGACATTCGTACCTCAGAGAAGGCTATAACATTCGTGATGAAGCACTTTTTTTGGTGTTGCTGGGCGGCCTTCTGTTTTATCATGAAAGGATTTATTTTACTTGGTTAAAAACGACCGTAATTTTGCAGGAAAAATTTGCAGGGCGTCGGCCCAGCGATGGAAGGGCTTGGAAACACACGGGCCAGCCACAGATGCTTTGCAAGTCAAGGTAAGTGGAGGTATTTTGATGAACACTAGTAACCGCAAGTACAACCATAAATCCTTGTTATTTTGAGGCTAATTGGGCGGCCCGTAGAATTGGCGCGAAACAGTAGCAAAAACCTTCGCCTTTGTAGAGCAGGTTGCATATTATTTATCAGGCGAAAGGTTCGGCAGCACATCCGAAATTAATTTATTTAAACTCAGGCGAAAATGAGATTTTGTTTCAGGATCACTCGATACATTTCTTTATAGCAGTCGGGACGGGGCTCAGTTTGTTTAAGTTTTTCAGCATTTGATTGACCGTGCGGTTTTCTGTGACGCAATAAGACTCGGATTCATGGTTTAATAGTGTGGCACGTTGGCGACATGCAAAAATAAATGTTTTAGCCCGCTCCGATGTTTTTCCTTTCAAGGATTTCAATAATGCTTCGATCTCAACGCAGACCAGAGGGTGAGGGTTCGAAAATTTCGTGTACATTTCAATTGATGAGGCCTTTACATTGGCGTTTTAGTACTCTTCACTACTTAATGGGTTTATCCTAACACCCGACGTTGCGCTAGGGACTGGCATCCACAAACTCTTGGACCTGTATAAAGGGTCAGCCTGGAGTTTCGTTTGTCGGTTCTT
>JAHPZR010032187.1:0-28818 GCA_019787425.1 Platygyra sinensis | reverse complement strand
AGCTGCTTATAAGGCAGAGTTTTGTAGACTTTGCACACACAGTCTCAGCGCAACGTGGGGGTTAGGATAAAACCGACATTAAGTAGTAAGAGTTACTAAAACGCCAATGTAAAGGCCTCCATCAATTGAAATGTACACGAAATTTTCGAACCCTCACCCTCTGGTCGTGCGTTGAGATCGAAGCATTATTGAAATCCTTGAAAGAAAAAACATCGGAGCGGGCTAAAAATCAATTTATTTTTTGCATGTCGCCACACGTGGGGGCGCACACTATTAAACCATGAAAATCCCGAGTCTTATTGCGTCACAGAAAACCGCACGGACAATCAAATGCAGCAAAACTTAAAAAAACTGGCCCCGTCCCGACTGCTATAAAGAAATGTGGCGAGTGATCTGAAACAAAATCTCAATTTTCGCCTAGTTTACAAATCAAAATTAATTAATAACGATGTGCAGCCGAACCTTTGGCCTGATAAATTAATATGCAATGCCTCGATCTACAAACGCGAAGGTTTTTGCTAACTGCTTTCGCCTCCAATTCTACGGGCCGCCACAATAGCCATCCAAAATAACAAGGATTTATGGTGAATACTTGCGGTAACTAGTTTCATCAAGAAATACCTCCACTTAACCTTGACTTCAAAGCCTCTGCTGCTGGCCCGATGGGTTTCCAAGCCCTTCCATCGGTGCCGACCCCCTCAAATTTTTCCTCAAATTACGGTCGTTTCTAACCAAGCTAAAAATAAATCCTTTCATGATCTAAAACAGAAGGCCGCCCCAGCGAACACCAAAAAAGTCGCCACTGCTTCATCACTGTAATGGTTATAGGCCTTCTCTGGAGGGTCATACGAATGTCCTGCAGAGATGACGCGAAGAAACGCCGAAGAAGCACAACCACGTTTCCATCGACGCCAAAAAAACCACCATCTATCCTTACTTCGATTGGACTCAGCTTAGCCTCCATGGCCAGCCTTTCACCATGTTCTACTCTGCCCTGATCATAAGTATCTACAGGCTCAAAAATGCGAAAAATCGCCGCGAAATTACGAAATGCGTAAACCTATATGGGAAAAAGACTTCATTCCGGCCACTGCCCGAAAGTATCTCATGTTTTTGACTCCGATTTCAAACACAAGAAAGCTTCTTGATTTTAAGCCTTCAAGTCACTTGTATTCCCCGTACTTGCGCTGTATCATATACAGCAGCAGCCCTAAGCTAGAACAAGACTGAAATTGCTCTGTCAACTATAGCATCCCATATTCTCAATTCTTGAAGAAATCGAGCATGCGCCTTGTTGCGAATCAAAGACGAGAGAGGCAAAATGAGTTGAACGTACATTGACCATTCGTAATTTTGGATTCACCACTCCGGTCCACTGCGCATTCATTTAAATCAGCAAGCAAGGAAACAAACGAGAATCCAAGGAAAGATCTTTTCTATTTTTCCTAATTACGCGGCCTACAATATATGCAACAGCTGACTTATACCCAGCTGAAGCACATCGTAAGCAATACACGCCTTCCTTTTCGCGACACAGGAGCGATAAGGGCCGCCATATCAAGATTTTAATTCCTTCTAGCTGGTGTGATAACATGAATATACGCGTGGACAATTTTTCGCGGGCCTCCGAAATGTCCGCGATTTTCTGCGGAATTAAAATGCGACCTTCAGTTCTCAGCCGTGCCCTTGTGAAAAAAATTAAGAAGACAATATTAAAGCTAGCACCGAGGCGGGTGTGGTGGCGATGGGAAGGGCAACAACAACAACAGCCCCCATAACAATGTCAACACTGTGATGACCAAGACGGATGCGTGTTGTTTCTGTGCTTTCAGTCTCTGTAAAGTCAGAGCCAATTTCTGCCCTCATGGCAGTCTGAACACCTGCCTACTCCACACTAAGAACCTTCGCGTTTAAATTACGCCCACTGCTATTAGGTGCAACAAAAATATTGTTAAAAAAATATTTGCTTATCAAAATATTTGCTTCAACCTACGCTTAGATCGAGGAAATATAATGCGGCTTTTGGCGACGCTCTGGTCGTGAATGTTATATTCCACTGAAGGACATACTCCAAACCTTATTTTTTTTTTGTAACAAAGAGCCCTCAGATTAAAACCTTTAAATATTATTCTTGACGACATTATTCCGTGATCCCTATCTTTGTTTTAGGTACTTTAGTGAATAATTTACAAACAACCAATCCCGTGCGTTTTCTTCTCTTAATAAAGTTTGCGTGATTCCAAGTTGGTCTCGCGAATAAGCCCTAGTAAATGTCGAAGTACATTATGCATACAAGGGCGACCGATATTTCGGACTCGCCTAGCCATCAATGTATTGTTCAGGTTTGTTTAACCGCGTTTATGGCCAATAAGAGACAAGACGACTTGCGATTGAGTGCGTGCCACTACATGTTATTGCTTTTGAAAAATTAAAAGGGGGGTGAATTAAACGCCATTCAAGCAACTAGACATTAATTCTTATTCCTGCTGGCAAAACAGATTGTCCGCCTTCTATTTTTGCTCATACTCACAAATGATAAGTATGACAAACTTTAGTTTTTTTACATATCGAAAAGCTTTATTCTTTCCGAAGGCCGTTATTAATCTGTGTTTTCGGCCCCAAAAAACCCCCCAAAGAAAATGTTCTTTTTTCCTAACCAATAACGCCTATGCTACATGCTTATTTTTTTCGCTCTTGAGTTTCACGCGGACAGGCGGGAGAAGATGCAAACCGACACGGCGGCCTCAGCCTGCGTTACCTTTACCATCGTATCTTTGCTCATTTCTTAAACGGTTTTCTCAACTGGAGTGTTTGGGAAGCCGGGTGTCTCCTATAAGGCGTAGTGGCTCTTAGAGCGGCAACACGCCAGTGGAAACGGCATGTTTGTTGTAGTTACCGGTGTGAGGACTGCGGATCTTTTCCAAAAAGTCTCCACCCTACATAACTCGTAAGTTTCTTTAGCCAGAAAAAGCGAAGGACAATACCATGCTCTGAAACTCAGTCATCCTGTACTGGCGTTTACTAATTGCCTTATGCTCATCTTTTCCTAATTAAGTTGAATCGCATTTACACCAACGTTCAGGAGTGCCTTAAAATGGAGTGACTTGACTCTGATTGTTGCGAGGGTCTATAAATAAATTCTGTCTTTTGACGAACTACACGAACAACGGAGGTAATCTTTTACAAGAAGCACGCAGATGAATGGTCGAAGTTTAAAGTGGCTACACAAACGAAATTTTCTGCATCCTCTGTTATTTGCCCACATCTATAGTTTGCAACCTGGCTCTTAAACTCATTGGTGAATTTTTATTTTGTCATTAATCCTAACAGAAAGAGTTTTCTGTGTTTAGCCGCCGTAATCGACTTTTTCCTGTCAGCAAAACTGTGTCTGGGCTTCATAGGCAAACCGAGTGTTAAAGGACGACACTATGTGGACGTCACTGGTTGATATTCACGATATGCAAGCGACTATTAGATTGTCTCTCGTGTTTTCACTTAGAGTTTATTCAAGTTTTATTACTTCGTTCATTGTGCGATACCAACTAGTTCTCTGCCTTGTAATTACTCGTCCAGGCCTTGACATGAAATGGCCTACATTATGGACGCTTAAATGGCCCCCACCGGAAGTGTAAGATTCTCCCCAACCAAAAGCGAATGACTACAGATGAGAACAAGCTCAGTATTATACCTTTCCAACTTTCTAGGAGTTACGTGCGCTGGAGACTGTTCCTAAGACGAGTGTGCCTACTGTTAATGTCAAGACTTGAAAGCTCTCAAACACGATTATATCGTCCTTGTGTTCTCTGAAGCTTGGATTGGCACTTTGATCTAAGCGATCTATTTAAAACTAGCAGTAAGCACATCAGTCATCCGCCAAAATCACGACAATTATTAAACGCCGGTCCATCAAGCTTTGCAAGCGAGACAGAGCGTACTAGATTGGCCACAACATACAGGGCATTCTTTTTAAAAATGTCTTAAGGCAGCCAAAAAAGCAATCGGAACGATGATCCTGCGTGCGTATACGTCTGGCCCAATGTAGTGTATCGAATCGGTGGTCCCTATCGCCAAATTAAATGAAGGAATCTGAATGGAGAAGAAGCAGAAACCAACACAACGTCAGAATGACTTTCTTGAAGCGTTTTGAAACCACAGGAGAGTAGTTTGTGGTAGACGAAGAGCATCTTTTCGAAACTAAGAATTGTCTGATCCACAGCATAACAAAAAGCTGGGATATATTTCGCTCTGGCTCTTACAACGTATACCTCCAAATGCAAACATTTTCACGGCCAATGGATTAACTTTGTAGATTCTTTAACGTCTATACTGTATGTAGCCTTTTTTCATTTAATTAGATATCCAAGTGTCTAAAGACAATTCGCTTTTTAAAACGTCACTAGTTTACACTCCTCAGCCGCGTGGCTGAGCGTTTTCTGCGACTACGGTTCTTCGTATTGACAGGTTAGCTATTTCTTTAAGGGCGGACTGATAGTACATACGAGCGCCGAAGGCGCGAGCCCATCAAGGGGGGTCTCGGGGCATGCTCCCCCTCCCCCTCCCCTTCCCATAGAAAATTTTGGAAATCAAGGAGGCCCGGAAATGCTATTTTCAGCCATTGTCCAGCGTCATTCATTTCAAACCTTGATGCGAGTGCAAAAATAACAGGTACTTGTAAGTCATAAAACAAACACACATTTCCCACGTTTCGTTTAACTTGATTACATTTCATACATACCATGCCGGCATAAGCCTAACCCATAAACGTTTTACCAAAAATTTGTGCCGAGTGGCTGCCCCAAGCGAATCTCAGGGTCAAAACTTAAGAAAACTCACATCCCCGGCCCTCCGCCGCTGTCAATGCTACCTAACAAGCCAGCGTCAAAACGTTCAATATGCCACTAAAATACACGTATCATTCTGGCCGATCCCCGACAATTGTATTCCCACGCCTTTCGACTTTTGAGACTCCTATTTAGGAAAATCCCGAAACGCACTGGCCCCCGTTAAGGCAATAGTCTTCATCATGCGGATTATTTTGTACTACATCATAATACTTAGGTCACTTTGATATATTGAGGCCATTGTAAGGTTCTCGGAATTGCACTTGATACCCATGGTCCTAAACAATTGTAAGTTCTTTCACGATACTGTTAGCGAGTTTTCTTACAGGGTAATTGTAAAAGCATGCAACACTCCAAAGTTTGTCTTTCTACCATGTCCTGCAATTGTTACCAAACAACCAAACTGTCACCTGTTCTAAAGTTTTTTACCTTTTTTTTAGACTGAAAAATCAAGAGTTTGATGTTTTCAGTCTCTCCATTATCGACCTACCAAACCAAAGGGACCCCCCCCGCCCCACCCCCCCCCCCCCCCGGGTTCCCCCCACCTACGCCCACCGAGCAGCTCCTATCAAAGGTTTACTTCTTACAGAATTTGATTAATTTGCACCCATATATGATCTTTCGCTGCCGGACGAGCTGCTTCTGTAAATTGTTGCCGGTTGCCGATAACTTTGTACGATTGTGACAGACACAAACAGATTTAAAGGTCAACTGCACATGCACAATCTGTCTGCCGGTCGAGCGGTCCCGTTTCCTCGCAAGGACATAGTCCGACTTGAAGACACTAGGAAGCGATTGTTGCTGCGATTGATGCTAGCCAGCACATCCGCCGCGATAGCCGAAAAGCCCAACGTTTTCTTGTTTTAAGTTGTTTTTCATGGACGCTGCGCAATTAAACTTCCTGTCCCCCCCCCCCCGCAAAAATAAGAAAAGTTTCCTACTATGCCGATGGCAGCAAGAGCCTAGATTTGATTAAAATAGAAAGAAATATTCACTGAGCCTAACCAGACTTTTAGACCTTAAGCCACTAACTTGTACCGTTTTTTTCACTGCTGCACATTAGCGAGAGTTAGAGTTCAGGGACTTCCTAAGCTAGTGAATATTCAGTAAGCTGTCCCATAGTTTTGTTAGCGGGTGTTAATATCAACGTCAGCCTTGCAAGTTATCCGCATGATTATTTTGGAGATCGAAATGTGTTTATAATGTCTTTAATCACCTCGGTCCAGCCCTTCAGTTTCTAAAGGGATTTCCATGTTTGCCAATTTGCATGATCAAATATCAAAGTTGAGATTGTTTATTTCACCCCTGGGTTTGAACTGTTTTAGATAAGACTGCTACACTATTCAAAAGAAGATCTGCTTTATATTATACCCATTGACACCGCCTACATGCTAGGAGGGCCTTCCAAAGATAGTTAAATAGCATTTAAAAGTGTCTCCACCTGTACCTGTTACCAGGTATAAAATTTTCTAACACAGTACTTTTATATCTAGCTACCAATGTATGCACAAGTAGTTTTGAGAAAGTGGAACAACAAACCGATATCAGAGTTTAAAATCTAGGTGCTTTGACACTGACTTAGTTAACGTTTTGCTGAAACGACGTTAATACACTTCAAAGACGGTTTCGATTCCCCGGAACAACCTTCGGCCTTCATCGGTTTTTTAAAAAAGCCAACTGAGTGACGGCTTTCTAACGGTTCACAGTTTTGCGCGTGCTACGCCAGCAACTGACACAACTAACGACCGCTGCGCGTGATTACGCGAGAGGATTCATAAAACCATCTGGAATGTCAATGTGTTCGTTTCCTGCGTTGTTGTCTCTCTTCGAATACCAGGCCTCGAGAAAAAAGTCTCTCGTGAAAATTGCCTAGTCCTGTCTACAATAGACCTTTTTCGCTTGTCACATTTTCTATTCCCAATACAGATCATGTGATGATACTCAGGAGATTTGATCCTTTGTCTTCGTTCATTAAAAAGAGTACATGCAGACATATCATTCTTGCCCATAAACAAAACAAAACAAAGGATCAAATCTCTGAGTATCATCACATGATCTGTATTGGGAAAAACAAAAGTGTACAAGCGAAAAAAGGTCTATTGTCGCAATGGTCAAAGTCTATGCTTATGAACAAAACTGGTTCGCGTGCCTGCGCAACTTTGGAATTGTTGTCTCCAACCCGAAAACGGCCTTTTATGTTCTTTTAACTTGTTTGCAAGGCTCTGTCAGTCTGTCCATAGTATAATTTGTCTATTAACAATAGAAAACAGTTGCCGCCCTTAGCATAATAGTTTGGCATTGGCGATGTTTAAAATTTCAGTTATTCTCTCAGAAGCTCCTACAACCATTCTCTCCTTATTAAATCTGCTATAAATATATAAGTTTTGCGGAAAAAGCGACCCTTTATACCAAGTTGCCTGTCGACCATTAGGCAGGACAAACGCAATTCCCACAGCACTTTTTCCCTGAAAGAATATATAGAGGAAAAAAAATATATCTAAGGACGTAATTGCTTATACATTTGGCCTTTCACGCCTTTCAGCTAAGAAAGTTGCAATTAATTCATTACGATCTTTTAACTGACGAGCGGAAGAAAATTTAGTGGCGTCTAACAGTCATGCGACAATGGAGTGTTTATGTCTCGGGAAATGTTGATTTAATAGTTCCGCCTTTTGGTCTCTCGCTTTTGGAGGAGGATCGTTTCGCCTTCTTTCGTTCCGCATCGTTTCGTTGCGTTCAGCGTCCGCGTCTTAAAACTATCATATTTGCTCTCGGAGCTTCGCCTTCGAGGTGAAATATTTGTTTCAAGAACATCCAATTTTCGCAGGGTAGCATCAGGTCGATACTTCAAGATAGAAATCTCTATTAACTTCGTACCACGGGTGTAAATCATTAGGTAGGTGGCAGGTGTTTATTTGAGCATATAACTAAGCTACCATATTTAAAGTGCCATGATGTCTATTCAATATCTCAAGTTGACTTAGTTCACAAAATTAATTGAAGAGGAAAACAAAGAAATTGAACCACTGTCCAATAACCATTACCACAACAGAGATAGCCAAACCGGAAATATATCAAAAAAAAAATAAACGCTTGTTAAGTGTTGTTGTGATTGCTGAAATGACAGGATTTAAAACTTATAAAAAACATTCGAATCTCAAAATATCATGGCGGATAACTTGCAGGCTATGTGAATTAACACCCGTGGTACGAATTACTAGAGATTTCTACTCTGGAAGTATCGATGATAGCTACCCTGCCCGAAAACATTGGGGTATGTTCTTGAAACAAATATTTCACCTCGAGAGCGTAAGCTCCGAGAGCAAATATGATAGTTTTAAGACCGACTCTCCAAAAGCAGAGACCAAAAGCGGAACTATGAAAATCACCATTTCCGAGACATAAAAACACTCATTGTTCCCTGACTGTTAGACGCCACTAAATTTTCTTCCGATCGGTCAGTTAAAAAGATGCGTAATGAATTAATTTGAAACTTTCTTAGCTGAACGGCGTGAAAGCCAAAGTGTATAAGCAATTACGTCCTTAGATATCATTTTTTCCTCTATAATATTCTTTCAGGGGAAAAAGTGCTGTGGGGAATGGCGTTTGTCAATGCCTAATGGTCGACAGGCAAACTTGGTATAAGGGTCGCTTTTCCGCAAAAAACTTAATATTGATAGCAGATTTAATAAAGGAGGAGAATGGTTGTAGGAGCTTCCTGAGGAGAATAACCTGAAATTTAAAACATCGCCAATCAAACTATTATGGCTAAGGGCGGCAACTGTTTCTATTGTTAATAGACAAATTATACTATGGACAGACTGACAGAGCTTTGCAAACAAGGTCAAAAGAACATAAAAGGGCCGTTCGGGTTGAGAACAACAATCCAAGTTGCGCAGCACGCGAACCAGTTTGTTCATAGTATTAGAGGACTTTTGACCATTCGACAATAGACCTTTTTCGCTTGTACATTTTGTTTTCCCAATACAGATCATGTGTGATACTCAGGAGATTTGATCCTTTGTCTTTGTTCATTAAAAAGTACATCAGACATGAATCATGCTTGCATGTACTGTTTTAATGAACAAGACAAAGGATCAAATCTCTGAGTATCATCACATGATCTGTATTGGGAAAACAAAATGTACAAGCGAAAAAGGTCTATTGTAGACAGGGCTAGCAATTTTCACACGAAGAGACTTTGTCTCGAGGCCTGGTATTCGAAGAGAGACAACAAACGCAGGAAACGAACCACCCCATTGACATTCCAGATGTTTATGAAAGCCCTCGCGTAATCACGCGCAGCGGTCGTTAGTTGTGTCAGTGTCTGGCGTAGCACGCCGACCCAAAATACTGTGCAACCGTTTTAGAAAGCCGATCACTTCCCCAGTTGGCTTTTAAAAAAACTGATGAAGCCGAAGTTGTTCGGTCGACGAAACCAGTCTTGTGAAAGTGTTAAAAAAACTTATTAAACGGTTCCGTTTCAAAACGTTAACACAAGTCAGTGTCAAGCACAAATTTTAACTATATATCGGTTTGTGGTTCTTCTTCAAAACTACTTTCATAGTCGCGCATAAAAACATTTTTGTATAGAGGAAAAAGCTATTAATTTGAATAAATTTTAATCCTGGGTCGCATTAAATTCGGCTTCCAAAAAACAATCCTCGGGCCCGTTCTCGAAAAGCCCCCCCCCGAAAAAATTTCCCCTAGGGCCGTAAAGCCATTTCAGCTCATCTTATCTAAAAAAACGGAGAAGTGTATTACGCCTGAAACTTCTTGTATAAAGGAGAACCTCTTTTAAATTAAGAATATGTGAATCTATTAAATCCATTTTGAAATCACTGGTGGTCCCTGTAATCTGATTGGCTCAAATTGGTGCAATTTATTCCCAAATTGCACCATTTTTTGCTCTAAATCACATCATTTTTCTAGCGAATGGGAAGTTACACTTCAAACTTACGGGCTGTCGCGGCGCTTTCGTGAGCGCTTGCGCTACACTGTAGAACTTTCCAGTAACCAAAAATAGCGCGCGCGTACAACTTAATTTAAGGTCGTGCGCTGCTCTATTGCGTATTTTGATGTAAAATCGTTTCCGGTTCTGCTTTTTATTTAAAAACCAGCTCAGTACTGCATCAATAAAATATTTGAATCCACCAAGTCCTGTATTTGGGCGATTTCAAAATGGATGTAAAAACACTTGCGGGCTGTCGCAGCGCTCTCGTGAGCGCTTGCGTTACAGTAGAATTTTCTAGTAACCAAAAATAGCGCGCGCGCGCAACTTGATTAAAGGTCGCGCGCTGCTCTATAGCGTATTGAAGTAAAAGCGTTTCCGGTTCCGCTTTTTATTTAAAAACCGCCTCAGTTCTGCATCAATAAAATATTTGAATTGGCCAAGTCCTGTATTTGGGCGATTTCAAAATGGATTTAATAAAGTGGTAATTGAACTGAGTGGAGTGCAATTTTGGTCTGAGATCATACTTGTGATTTCAAATCGAACTCGCGCTGCGCGCTCGTTCGATTTTGAAATCACGCGTGCTGAGTTCAGCACCTAATAATATACATGAAAAAAAATTACTCAATTCTGATTCGGCTGAGGAGCAGGTGCAGTTCAAGTGTAACACCAATGCAAAATGGCGTAACACCAGTTGCCAAAAAGTTGTAACATCAGTGCAAAATACACCATCGAAATTCGGGATTATGATTGGCTGAAAGACAATAGGAAGTTTTTTAAAGCCAATGATATCACGTAAAACGATCGGCGAAAATTTTGTGACGGTAACTCTGAAAAAAAGTTTTCTCGAGCGAGAAAAAATGGCTGCATTAAATCAAGAAAGGTTTACGCTGGGCCACTGATGATATGAATAGAAGAACTGCGAAATGGTGCAAAAAATATTCAACACCACTAAGGAACGTACGTCGTTTTGGTTAAGTGTGTGGAAGACGTGGTGCGAAGGAATGAACGTAGGTTTGAATATCGAGGAACACGAAACCGGCTGAACTGAACAGATTACTCGAAAAATTCTACGCCGAAGTGAAGAACAAAAAACGGCGAAGATTATGAGCCAGACAGCCTAAGGTCATGATTGCTGCTCTCGACAGACATTTTGAAAGAAAAACAGTATCCATTGTCCATCGTAAAAGACCGGAATTCCACTCGTCGAAAACAGGTCTTGGAGGGAAAAGCGAAATTGCTACGACAGGCTGGTCGAGGTAAGCGCCCAAACACAAGCAAGAAAATTTGACAAAAGAAGAAGAAGAAGTGCTATGGAAGGAAGAGCAAGCTCGGAAGTTCAACCCCAGAGACCTTAGTGAACACAATGTGGTGGATACTTACCCAGCACTTTGGTCTCCGTGGCCGGCAAAAACATCACGACATGAAATTGGATGACTTCCAGCTTTGCCAAAGACGACAACGGCGTGAGTTCGCTACAGTTCACTGAAGGGCAGACCAAAACCCGACAAGGAGGCTTGCACACAAAGCTCCGCGATTTTCAGCCTCGAATGTTTGCCGTTGGTGGAGAAAGATGACCCAGTAGCTCTTTTAAGCAGTTTGTGAGTCGCCGACCTCAAAACATGAAGACGACTGGTCCATTTACCTCTCCATCAAGACAAACAGAAGCCAGATGACAACGTTGTGGTTTAAAGTACAACAATGGGGGAAAACAAAATAAATAACATGATGAAGAGCATTTTGGCAGATACTAGTCTCGGAAAGCAGCGACAAAAGGTTCACCAACCACAGCGCTCGCAAAACGGTTGGTGAGCAAATTGAAGAAAGCGAACGTCGAGCGGTCGTGGTATTGTAAAAGTCACCGGACACAAGAACATTCAGTCATTAGACGACTACGACGAGGCAAATGAAGAAGAATAGCGACAGCTTTCGTATGCCATTTCAGGCAGGAATAACTTCAATCCACAACCGACAGTATCCACGAATTTCCGGGCAGCCAACAAGAGCCGCTTGCCTCTTCAGCTCAATTTCTTCAACCGCCGAAGAGCTGTGAGTGCCATTGCCAACCAATTTCGATGCCCAATTCATCAGCGTTTGGATTAAACCAAAGTTCCACATCGCTCAATCCAACAATGATGAGAGCTCAAGAGCAAAATCTGTTGAACACGTTCAACAACTGCCAGGTTTCATTCAACTTCAAAAGCATTCAAAAGCATAAGCGTCGTCGCGTCCATATAATCGAGAGCGATTCATCAGACTCCGATTAAACTTTGCTTTTGAAATACTTTTGGCATTATTTAGGCTTGAGATCCCTTAAAAGTTTCTTTTAAGTCTTATTTGAAAACATTCCTCGACGATTCCATGTGCCAAATATTTTAAAAGAAGCGGTTTGAGTTGTGGCATTATCAGCTGATCTTCATCAGCCAATCACTAAATAGTGGTCACAATCCGCGTCAAAAGCTCGCTTCCTGTCTGCCACATAAGAACTTCCGGCAGTTACTCTACGCGAATTTTTCATGTATATTATTAATAAGTAATCATACGGTTTTTCTCGTTCAATTTGGAATTAATTTGCACTTGTGAGTTTTTCAAAAAGATGAAATTGCACTCGCCGAAGCGGCTCGTGCAATTTCATCTTTTGAAAAACTCACTCGTGCAAATTAATTCCAAATTGAACTCGAAACCGTGTGATTACCTATACAAATTGCACTCCACTCAGTTCAATTACCAATATAAAACAGCTTTGTAAACGTAAGGTTCGAGATTTTGTTATGGCTTTACGGGCCCGAAAAGTTTCCGGGGCTTTCGAGAAACGGGCCCCTGCCCTGTTTTCTACAAGTTAATCTGACTTGAGCCCGCGATCAAATCAAAAACCAGTATTTGGTCAGCGGTCAACTTCGAAAAAACACGTGATCTCAGAGAGTTGTATACTTGAGCCCGTGATATGGTCACGTGATATTGGTCAGCAGATACCTTGTTTTGACAGATGTCAATTGATCATAACATGGATGTTCAATATCAAAGTACACGGTAAATCAAGGCTGCATATCACTGCCAACCTATTATTTGGAGTATGGCCGCCATCGTTGCGCGACTCCGTCGCGTCGTCGTCGTCGTGGTGCGCACTCACGAGCAATACCGCTAGCCATGATACCCATGAGGAAAATCAATTCATGGGTTTCCTTCAGTTTCCTTATATGGGTATGGGGCTCCGCTTGGCGGCCTTCGGCCGCCGGAGCTCCGCCATTAAATGCCTTAGAAACTAAACATAACTTTGGAGGGAGGGGGGGGGGGGCGTTGCCTCGGGGGAACTGATATGGGGATGGTGGGGGGAGAGAGAGAGAGGAGCTCTCCTTGGGAATTTGAAGGTATTATAAAAGTCGCATGGGCAACGCTTGTGGATGGTTCTAACACGACAATTAATAATGGTAATTGAACTGAGTGGAGTGCAATTTGGTCTGAAATCATAGGCGTGATTTCAAAATGGAACGAGCGCGCAGCGCGAGTTCGATTTGAAATCACAAGTATGATTTCAGACAAAAATTGCACTCCACTCAGTTCAATTGCCACTTATTAAATCCATTTGAAATCGCCCAAATACAGGACTTGGCCAATTCAAATATTTCATTGATGCAGAACTGAGGCGGTTTTTTAAATAAAAAGCGGAACCGGAAACGCTTTTACTTCAATACGCAATAAAACAGCGCGCGACCTTTAATCAAGTTGCGCGCGCGCTATTTTTGGTTACTAGAAAGTTCTACTGTATCGCAAATCCTCACGAGAGCGCCGCGACAGCCTGCAAGTGTTATTACATCCATTTTTGAAATCGTCCAAATACTGGACTTGGTCGATTCAAATATTTTATTGATGCAGTACTGAGCTAGTTTTTAAATAAAAAAGCAGAACCAGAATCGCTTTTACATCAAAATATGCAATAGAGTAGCGCACCAAGTTAAATTAAGTTGTACGCGCGCGCTATTTTGGTTACTGGATAGTTCTACAGTGTAGCGCAAGCGCTCACGAAAGCGCCGCGACAGCCCGCAAGTTTGAAGTGTAACTTCCTCATTGGCTGGAAAAATGATGTGATTTATAATGGTAATTGAACTGAGTGGAGTGCAATTTGGTCTGAAATCATACGCGTGATTTCAAAATCGAACGAGCGCGCAGCGCGAGTTCGATTTGAAATCACAAGTATGATTTCAGGCCAAAATTGCACGACACGAAGTTCAATTACCACTTTATTAAATCCATTTTGAAATCGCACAATTTTATGGCCTTAAATTTTAGATTTTGATGCATTGTTCGAAGCCGAGCCGCGCAGGTTTGTTAGAAATAGCGGAACCGGAAATGCTTTGACATTCATTTAGTATGCAAAACGATGTCATGTGACGAAATCTCATTCAAGCATAACAAACAAACAAGTAGTTCTGAAGTGAGAACGAAAATAGTCTCTTTCATGCATCAAAGTTCGATTTTCTTCGCCTGAATCAATGATGGAAGACCTTCCTTTCTTTTGTGGTTGAGGCTGAGACTTCTCGTTGTCTTTAGAGAAGGACTGTTTGAGGGTGCAACCGGTGTAATTCTGCGATGGATAATTTTCTTTTGAGTTGTGAAACTCCCTCGACTGCACGATGCCCAGCTGTGGATAGTTTTCTCTTTTAAATACCGTTCAAAGGCACTCTGCATGATTTTACGGGATTCAGGCTCTTTAGTATCTCTGCTTCTTTTTGTGATCTCTGCCTACAACTTTATAGTTGGGACCTTGTCAGGTTCGTGCGGCGCCGTTTGTTTCAAGATATATTTTTCAAGATGGCGTTCATTCACTGTTTTGTGGAGCGGGTCGAAAGACTACGTATGGTTATTCACAGCGACCTAGAGTTGAGCTCTTGTATTGCTTCGTTTGAAACTACCGCGAACCTGGAAACATGTACCTTCTTGAGATGGCTATGAATTTGTTGTTGTGTGGTTTTCGTTCGTTTATGTTTTGCTGAACTCGGTATCACACGAATCTTGAGCAGATGTTGAAGAAACAATGCCAAAATATTCGTCAAAATGGACACTGAATGTTGGAAACGTCTTGTAAAGAAGGTCTTCAGCCTGAAGGAGCTCGTAATCATTATTCAGAAACTGTAATTAATTAAATTCGTCGATTGTCTTGAAAAAGAAAAGACAACAATAACAAAGTTTTGCCCTGTAGTTGCAAAATTCGCAACATAGGGGCTTTTTGTCATTCATTTTCCTAAAATTTTAGTGGTTACATCAAACTAACCTTGAAATCTGATTGTTTGTTTTGTTTTACTGTCCCATTCTCATTGGCTGAGAAAAAGGTGCGATTTAGAGCAAAAAATAGTGCGATTCGTGAATAAATCGCACTCCTGAGAGCCAATCAGATTGCAAGTATAACCAGTGATTTCAAAATGGATTTAATAAAGAGCAAAAAATGGTGCAATTTGGGAATAAATTGCACCAATTTGAGCCAATCAGATTGCAGGGACCACCAATGATTTCAAAATGGATTTAAATAAATAATGGTAATTGAACTGAGTGGAGTGCAATTTGGTCTGAATTCATACGCGTGATTTCAAAATCGAACGAGCGCGCAGCGCGAGTTCGATTTGAAATCACAAGTATGATTTCAGACCAAAGTTGCACTCCACTCAGTTCAATTACCACTTTATTAAATCCATTTTGAAATCGCCCAAATACAGGACTTGGCCAATTCAAATATTTTATTGATGCAGAACTGAGGCGGTTTTTAAATAAAAAGCGGAACCGGAAACGCTTTTATATCAATACGCAAAAGAGCAGCGCGCGACCTTTAATCAAGTTGCGCGCGCGCGCTATTTTTGGTTACTAGAAAGTTCTGCTGTATCGCAAGCGCTCACGAAAGCGCCGCGACAGCCCGCAAGTGTTATGATATCCATTTTGAAATCGCCCAAATACAGGACTTGGTCGATTCAAATATTTTATTGATGCAGTACTGAGCTGGTTTTAAATAAAAAGCAGAACCGGAAACGCTTTTACATCAAAATACGCAATAGAGCAGCGCACGACCTTAAATTAAGTTGTACGCGCGCGCTATTTTTGGTTACTGGAAAGTTCTACAGTGTAGCGCAAGCGCTCACGAAAGCGCCGCGACAGCCCGCAAGTTTGACGTGTAACTTCCTCATTGGCTGGAAAAATGATGTGATTTAGAGGAAAAAATGGTGCAATTTGGGAATAAATTGCACCAATTTGAGCCAATCAGATTACAGGGACCACCAGTGATTTCAAAATGGATTTAATAAATGAAAAATTATTCTATATGTCTAGGTATAATAATCAAATCGCCAAGTTTAAAGAATTTACTGCCTAAATAACGCGTTATTATAAGTCCAGAAGAGAAAGAAAAGCTAATTAGTGCAAGAAAAATAGTGAAAAACGCCAATACTAATAAAATTTTAATAAAATTCTGTTTTAAGTTGTTTTCATGGCGCTGCGAATTAAACTTCCTGTCGAAAAATTAAGAAAAGTTTATCCTATGGATGGCAAGAGCTAGATTTGATTAAAATAGAAATATTCACTGAGCTAACCAGACTTTTAGACCTTAGCCATAATTGTACCGTTTTTCACTGTGCACATTAGCGGGAGTCAGATTCCTAAGCTAGTGAATATCGTAGTGTCCCATAGTTTTGTTATCGGGTGTTAATTCAACATAGCCTGCAAGTTATCCGCATGATATTTTGAGATCGAAATGTGTTTATAAGTTTTAATCACCTGTCAGTTCAGTTTCTAAAGGGATTCCTGTTGCAATTTGCATGATAATATCAAGTTGAGATTGTTTATTTCACCCCTGGGTTTTAAGTTTTAGATAAGACTGTACACTATTCAAAAGAAGATCTGTTATATTATACCCATTGACACGCCTACATGTAGGAGGCCTTCCAAAGATAGTAAATATCATAGTGTCCCACTGTACTGTTACCAGTTATAAATTTAACACAGTCTTTTATCTAGTACATTGTATGAAAGTAGTTTTGAGAAAGAACAACAAACCGATATCAGAGTTAAAATTTGTGCTTGACACTGACTTAGTTAACGTTTGAAACGACGTTAATAAACTTCAAAGACGTTTCGACCGAACAACTTCGGCCTTCATCGGTTTTTTAAAAAAGCCAACTGAGTGACGGCTTTCTAACGGTTCACAGTTTTGCGCGTGCTACGCCAGCACTGACACAACTAACGACCGCTGCGCGTGATTACGCGAGGGATTCATAAACATCTGGAATGTCAATGTGTTCGTTTCCTGCGTTGTTGTCTCTCTTCGAATACCAGGCCTCGAGAAAAAGTCTCTCGTGAAAATTGCTAGTCCTGTCTACAATAGACCTTTTTCGCTTGTACATTTTCTTTTCCCAATACAGATCATGTGATGATACTCAGGAGATTTGATCCTTTGTCTTGTTCATTAAAAAGAGTACATGCAGACATATTCATTCTTGCAAAACAAAACAAAACAAAGGATCAAATCTCCTGAGTATCATCACATGATCTGTATTGGGAAAACAAAATGTACAAGCGAAAAAGGTCTATTGTCGAATGGTCAAAGTCTATGCTATGAACAAACTGGTTCGCGTGCTGCGCAACTTTGGAATTGTTGTCTCCAACCCGAACGGCCCTTTTATGTTCTTTTAACCTTGTTTGCAAGGCTCTGTCAGTCTGTCCATAGTATAATTTGTCTATTAACAATAGAAACAGTTGCCGCCCTTAGCCATAATAGTTTGGATTGGCGATGTTTAAAATTTCAGTTATTCTCCTCAGAAGCTCCTACAACCATTCTCCTCCTTTATTAAATCTGCTATAAATATATAAGTTTTGCGGAAAAAGCGACCCTTATACCAAGTTGCCTGTCGACCATTAGGCAGGACAAACGCAATTCCCACAGCACTTTTTCCCTGAAAGAATATTATAGAGGAAAAAAATATATCTAAGGACGTAATTGCTTATACATTTGGCTTTCACAGCCTTTCAGCTAAGAAAGTTGCAATTAATTCATTACGATCTTTTTAACTGACGAGCGGAAGAAAAATTTAGTGGCGTCTAACAGTCATGGACACTGGAGTGTTTATGTCTCGGAAATGTTGATTTAATAGTTCCGCTTTTGGTCTCTCGCTTTGGAGAGTCGGTCTTAAAACTATCATATTTGCTCTCGGAGCTTCGCTTCGAGGTGAAATATTTGTTTCAAGAACATCCAATTTTCGCAGGGTAAGCTATCAGTCGATACTTCCAGATAGAAATCTCTATTAACTTTCGTACCACGGGTGTTAAATTCATTAGGTAGGTGGCAGGTGTTTAATTTGAGCATTAACTAAGCTACCATATTTAAAGTGCCATGATGTCTATTCAATATTCAAGTTGACTTAGTCACAAAATAATTAAGAGGAAAACAAAGAATGAACCACTGTCCAATAAATTACCAAAACAGAGATAGCAAACCGGAAATATATCCAAAAAAAATAAACGCTTTTTTAAGTGTGTGATTGCTGAAATGACAGAAATATGGACCTTAGGGATAGTTACACCATGGTTTACCTATCGCATCTTTCAGTTTATAATAAATGAAATTCACCCACAAATAGCCCGGAAAATAGAATATTTACTTTCAAGCCTTGTTTAGGCAACTGCAGAAATATTTGATGACAAGTCCATCGCAAGGGTAAATATATTTTAATTTGCTCGCATCAAACATGAATAAATTAAACGGGAAGTCTACATAACAGCAGAATGAGTTCAAAAGCTGACACACTCAGAAGTGGTGTGTGCATTAAGTTGTGGCAACTTTCATTTTAGTCGCTTGTTCGACTGCGATTACTGGCGCTAGCTCAATACCACCTGAACATTGTCTACAAGACTAAACAACGTGCAAAGAAACTTCGGTTGATTAAAAAGGTCCAGTGCACTCGGAGGGTAAGATCGAAACTGTTTTTGCAATTTTAATGTATACCTATAAATTTGAGTTTTATTCGCGTTTGTGTATCCTTATACCCGCAAATTACCAGAGCGTTTGTATTCCGGGCTGCGTCATGAGCAACTTGAGTTTGTTGTCTCTTCACCTCGCCCGAAGTTCATGCTCTTGTTAACTTTTTCTTCGGGTACTCAGCTTTACCCTTTCCTCTCTGTATATGTAAAAACGATCTTTTAAATTCCTATTGAAAGGGAATCCAAGGGCAGCTGGTTTTCAGTCTCAACTGCCCTACAGTGTGAGTTCTTCGTTAAACATTACTGGCGGGTAAAATGAATGACACTTCAATCAAAAGGATCTAAAAATTTGCCTTAGCCATAAGATATGAACATCAAAGGAATCCTATGGCCAAACTCGTGGAGTAAGTAATCTAGAGATGAAACATGTTGGTAAGCTTGTAATTATTGGTGCATTATTAAAGGCTGTTGAAACAAGCTGTGTTCGTACCATGCAAGGTCGCACTTATCATATAAAGCATAGGATTTTTAGTTGGCCTTTATTACACTCATATTACAAAATAGGTAGGGAAGTAGAATTGCAGCCGAACATGGAGTGGTAAAAGCTAAGGGTTCTTGGGTCAAATTGGACACTCCTGCCTAAAAACTCAGAGTACTCTCCCCCCTCCTTACCACCACCCAGAGGTTTGCTGTTGGTCTGCCTGGCGGGAAAATTTGCATCATTCAAGAATATTTTTCTTTTTGTGCGAACAGACCTTTCTCACTGCATTTCACTCAAGGCTGTGGTTAAGGTTTCTTATGAGACACTTCTTTTACAATGCGGAACCACTTGTCTCTATATATATTGCACGTAAAATACATCAAAATTATTAGCCTCTTGAGAGCACTTTCTGGGTTGATCCAAAAAATCTATCGACCCATAACTATGTTCCATCAAGCTCACAGGGGGTTTCTTTCCCCTTGTTATCTTTACAATCAGGAAGCAAACATGTAAACAAAAGACAGTACTTGGGAATTAGTGCATTTCACATCCCACTCAAAGTTCAGATGAAAGTACTCAAATAAACAAAACAAGTATGGAGAACACAACTTTAATCTAAACTTCACTCAATGTTGGTTGAATGTGGACAACTCAAGATAAAAAACAAACTGCAAAGCCATGAACAAAGATCCTGTTTGATTAAATGTTGGATCTTGCAGGAGATTAATCAGCCAAATTTGAAAAGTAAAACGATAATAAGTCAAAGACTTCTGCAATGCTGACACAACGTGTTACGTTTATAACAATAGTTCGGGTTATCACACCAAGCCATCTTCAGGTTTTGATGTTACTGAATTATAAAATTAAAAACATTAGATGATGGACAAAATACTGACCCGCAGTCCATGGACTCCCCCAAATGGACTACCCCTAAAATAACCTACTCCTAAAAATAATATTTTAAATGAGTACTATTTAAAGCTGTAAGCTGCTATACCATACTTGTTTTGTTCTGGAACCACTGAACACATAGTAGTCATATTTTTAGCTTGTGTCATCTTTTAGCTTGTGCATGTGTACTGCTGAAAGAATCACATGGAATAAAAATTCACAATTACTGTGTGACATTATACCCAGGGGATACTTCCAGAAAGGCCGGGTAGGGGTATGCAGACCACTTCCCCAAACTCTTTCCCCATTCATGACCAAAGTCTGCGATTTTTGCCACCCTATGTACGACCTGATAATTATGAAAAAGTAGCTTGTTCCAAGACACATAGCCAATCTCTTCAGACTAGAGTGCTAAAACCATACCCTATTTATGACCAATGTGGCTGAAAAACCCTACCCTTCTGGGGCTGCACATATCCATATAGCCCATGTAAGGGAATAGCCCCCGGCATTACTTCACTTGTGCTATTCGTAATTCAAATATTAGACTGGGTTCCTCATTCACATTTCAATGGCTTTTCAAGTTATTATGTTTACACTTGTATGATCCTTATACTGATTGGTGCCTCTGATAATTTTTGTTGATAATCAAATGCTGAAATTTGATAAAACGAGTTTACGCTTTTCAAACTAATTTGTGTTTAACAGTTGTTTATTTCAAGTACAATTATTCAAAATGGTGGCTAGAGGCCGTGCATGATGAACATAAGCAGAAGTTATGTGTAATTCAATTATACTGGCAGCTAAGAACATTAAAGAGTACTCATTTCGGAATATTATTTTTAGGTGTAGTCCATTTTAGGGTCGTCCATTGGGGTAGTCCATGGACAGCTGGTGGTCAGTGTTTTGTCCATCACGATAAAATTGCAATATTATAATAATGGTGCTAATATTTGTCCTGTTAGTTCAATAGCTGTTTCGTTCATAAAAAAATGTTCGTTTCGCTCATATAAGTTCATTCAGTTGAGGTCGACAAATAAGACACATTCTCATCAAAACTTACCACATTAGCATGAGATTTACTTATTTCCAGCTGACTTTCCAGCAAACAAATATTCATCTCTTCGTCATATTTAACGTCGTGTGGACGAGTCATATGTCCATGAAATTAAGCCTTCAAGTTGGCCATAGTACCTAGTCGAACATTCGAAGTCAACTTCTCTTTAATTCAGCGAAACACCTAATAAATTAAAAGTTACAAGGCTGTCACGAAACACGCCTTCGAGTGAGTAATCGGGCTGCACAGTTACTATTCCAACATGGCGTCGGGCTCGGTTACTATTCCAACATGGCGTCGGGCAAGCTCGGGCGCTCTCGTTTGGGCCGACTAATTACGAACAGTGTCTACACCTGATTGAGTGAGTGATACATTTGCATATCGAAGTGACCGCAAGAAACTCGTTTCTACGCTTCGCGCATCCACGAGTTTAAAAAGGAGTCTGTTGGCTCAATGTTTACATGATAATTCATGGTCTCAAGTATGCAAGGTTGATGCTGCATTTTTCGTTCACATAATTTGCAAGGTAGTTAATTCGACATTTATTGCTGCGAGCACTTTTGGCTTGTGCTTTTCGGGGAGTCTTTTTTAACACATTTATTTCCCAAGAAATCGACGGTAACAGAACTTCCCATTAAAATGTGGATCAAAGCGAGAAATAAAGAGTTTTAGCCCCGCTTGAAATTTTAAGGGAAAAGAGTTTACCCTAAGCAATGCACAAACTTTTCCGTTGGTTTTTGGGTGGTCTGAGTACAAGATGTTAAACGGAAAGGTGGGGGATGTGAGGAAAAACAATCTCATCAAAAGAAATCGTAGTCACGGACGAAGATGTATTGGCAAGGAAATTGAGGTATTTAAATGTCGCTTGCGCAAGTGTATTTGCGTCTAAACCCGAGCAAGAATGGGCTTGACAGTATACGGTGAAAATCTAATTTAGCAAATGTTTGTTCGTGCCATGCAAGAACTATATGAACTGAACGGGAAAGCGTCGATTCTCGTTATTTCGCCTTTGAAAAGTAACCTTTGAAAGATCAGACCTGAATCATCATTATCTTCATTAAGTGTGAACGACAACAAAACTAAAAGATACGGCAATTCGAATTTCTTACTTGAAGTATTTTAAATTAAGCTTACAAATTTCGAACTTCCGTCGGATACAAACACAGGCAGAATTTCATTGTGTGCATGTAGAAAAATAATATCTTAACGAAAGAATGAAACTGAAACTTAACAAGAACTTAAGCTTACCTTGGACTCCACAAGGAGAGAAAGCGAGTGAAAACCATAAAATTATCTTGCCAAGAGAAAACGCTACATGTACGGGCTTAATTTCCCCCATATGTTAAGTTAACACGTTCCCACTTTCTGGCTTTCTTGTAACAATTCTTTGACCTCGCCGACCGCGCTGTTGTGACCGATACATCATCACAGTCATAACTACTTCTGCCAGCTTTCTTCTACGTGTGAGCAAAAACCAATAATCAGAAAACATCATATTTACAAAAGAAAAACTGTAACACGTGAAACCACAATGGCCGCCATAGCCGCCTTTATCATCAATCTTTCTGTTGTCACGAAGCTCTCTAGAACCTCTAATTTCATTGGATCTTGTTGGCACGAAGCTCTATTGTTGTAGGGCTAGGGTCCATTGTTACCATTGTTTGTATATCATTCTCTCAACCAATCCTGTGAGACGTTCCGAAGAGCTTCGTGGCGGCCCCAATCTTTGATGTGATGCGCTCGACAAAGTCGCACCCAGGCTCTTCATTTTTCGGTCAAAATGTACGCCTTTCTAGTCTCCCCTCGTCAAAAACCTTCCTGAAGACGACTGAACACTCTTGGACAAAAACAATACTTAGTCGGGGAGGTAGAAGAAAATTGTTTAATTCAAGTTTAATGAATAAATTAATCAGAATAAAGTGAGTGAGTGAGTGAATGCAATTGGGCTGCCCACAAAACTCATGGATGTTACGTAACATCCATGAGGAAGAAAGGAAGATAGAACTGTATAAACGATACAGAGATGAACTAAACTTATTACAGCACAGATTGCGTTAGTACAATACTTTGGTTCGAATTTGTTCAGTTTTCCAACACATATACTTGACGCAATGTTTTTGAATGGTCTCCGAAGAAAACCTCCAGAACAGAATTGATTGTTAAGTATACATAGTAGCATTCTCCAAAAGTCGTTTCTTTAGCAAGGACGACGGTGAGAGATTACCACGGCTACCGGAAACAATAAATGACTTATGTCAATATTCTGCGCATGTCCGTCATGTTTGCTCACCATCGTCCACTCCGAACCATTGGCGAATTAAAGTGCTACTGAAACAAAATTTTCGCTTGTGAGACTTTTGCTTAATAATAAAGTCTGAACCTTACTTGGAAATAGTGCGAACTTTCTTTGCATACGGTCATCGAAACCTGCTTTTTTCAGCCGTTCGAAGTTGACCGGTTAGCCTAAAATTTGCTGCCATCTTGGCGCGGCCAAAACAACGTAGTGATTTCACTGGTTGTATTACTCTCATGTCTCGCTGAAAATTTAGAGTGATTATGGGAGAAGAGACTAGTTTTCGAAGTCCTGGAAAAGCATCTTTAGGACATCTCAGAGCTGTGAAGCAGTTAACAACAGTAGCCTTAGATCTGAAGAGGTAGAGAGTTGATCCTGAGGCCTTTCAGCCTATTCAATTGGATATTTCCAGGATATTTTATGCAAGCAAACAAACGAGTGCGAGCTGCTAAATCGCAAAACGATCGGGACACTTGGTCAAATGGCGATCACTCATTTAAACAATAGCTACACTCATAAAGTAAAACATACATTAAAACAAGAAAAAGTGGCTTTTCGCTATCCGGAGTGCTGCTGCATCAATCGCAGCAACAACGCTTCTAGTCTTCAAGTCGCTTTACTTCGAGGAAACGGGACGCTCACCGCAGACAAGATTGTGCTGCAGTGACCTTTAATCTGTTTGTGTCTGTCACATCGTACAAGTTATCACAACAGCAACAATTTAAGAAACGCTCGTCGGCAGCGAAAGATCATATATGCAATTAATTCAAATTCTGTAAGAATAAACCTTTGAAAGGAGTCTCGGGGGCGTAGGAGGGGGGGGGGGGGGGGTCCCTTTGGAGGTCGATAATGGAGGACTGAAAACACAAACTCTTGATTTTCAGCTTAAACTTTAACAACAGTTTGTGTTTGGTAAAATTGCAGGAATGGAAAACAAACTTTGAGTGTTGCAGCTTTTAAATTACCCTGTAAGAAAACGCTAAAAGTATCGGGAAAGAATTAAATTGTTAGGACAATGGGTACAAGTGAAATTCGAGAACCTTACATGGCCTCAATATATCAAAGTGACCTAGTATTATATGTAGTCAAAATAATCCCATGATGAAACTATTGCCTTAACAGGCCAGGCGTTCGGGATTTCATAAATGGAGTCTCAAAAGTCGAAAGGCGTGGAATACAATTTCGGGGAACCCAGATGATACGTGTATTTAGTGCATATTGACGTTTTGACGCTGCTTTTAGTACATTGACGGCGGAGCCGGGGATGGAGTTCTTAAGTTTTGACCCTGAGATTCCTTTGCAGCACTCGCCAAATTTTTGTAAAACGTTTAGGGTACTTATCCGGCATGTATGTATGAATGTATCAAGTTAACGAAACGTGGGAAATGTTGTTGTTATGACTTAAAGTACCTGTTATTTTGCACTCCATCAAGTTTGAAATAATGACCTGGACAATGCTGAAAATAGCATTTCCGGGCCTCTTGATTTCAAAATTTTCTATGGGGGGAGGGAGGGGGAGCATGCCCCGAGACCCCCCTTGAGGCTCGCGCCTTCGGCGCTCGTATTAAATAATCCCCCTTAAGAAATACTCCTGTCAATACGAAGACCGTTCCAAAAACCTCAGCCACGCGTCTGAGGAGTGTAAACTAGTGACGTTTTAACGAATTGCTTTGAACTTGGATACTAATAAATGAAGATCTAAATACAGTATACGTTAAAGAACTCAAAGTAATCCATTGGCCGTGAAATGTTGCATTTGGGAGATACGTGTAAGAGAAGCGAAATATTCCCGCTTTGTGTTATGCTGTGGATCACAATTCTAGTTTCAAAGATGCTCTTCGTCTACCACAACTACTCTCAGTGGTTCACCTTCAAGAAATCATTCTACGTTGTGTTGGTTTCTGCCTTCATATTCTTCATTTAATTTGCGAAGCCGATTAGATCACTACATTGATCCAACGTATACCAGCAGGATCATCGTTCCGATTGCTTGCTTAAACATTTTAAAAAGAATGCCCTGTATGTGCAATCTAGTACTCGCTGCAAAGCTTGTGGACCGTTAATAATTGCGTGATTTTGCGGATGACTGATGTGCTTACTGCTAGTTTAAATAGACCTTAGATAAAAGTGACAATCCAAGCTTCAGAGAACAAAAGGACGATATATCGTGTTAAGGCTTCAAGTCTTGAATTAAAAGTAGGCACACTCGTCTTGGAAGTCTCCAGTCACGTACTCTAGAAGTTGGAAAGGTATATACTGAGCTGTTCTCATCTGTAGCATTCCTTTTGGTTAATCTACACTTCGGTGCCATTTAACGTCCATAATGTGCCATTTCTGTCAAGGCTGGACAGAAATTACAAGGCAGAGAACTAGTTGGTATCGACAATACGAAGAATAAACTTGAATAAATCAAGTGAAAACAAGAGAGAATCTAATAGCGCTTCATACGTGAATACAACCAGTGACGTCACAAGGTCGCCTTAAACTCGGTTCCAGAGCCCAGACACAGTTTTGCTCGAAAAAGTCGATTACGGCGGCTAAAACAACTCTTTCTGTTAGGATTTGACAAAAATAAAAATTCACCATGATTTTAAGCAGGTTGCAAACTATAGATTGGGCAAATAAAAGAGGATGCGAAAATTTCGTTTGTGTAGCACTTTAAATTACCATTCACTGCGTGCTTATTGTAAAAGATACCTGTGTTGTTAGTGTAGTCGCAAAACAGAATTTATTTATAACCTCCAACAATCAAGATCAAGTCAGATCCATTTACACTCCTGAACTTTGTAAACGATTCACTTAATAGGAAGATTACATAAGCAATTAGTAAACCAGTAAAGATGACTGAGTTTCAGACATGGTATTGTCTTCCTTTTCTGCTAAAGAACTTACAGTATGTAGGAACTTTTGGAAATCCGCAGCACAACGGTAACTACAACAAACATGGCGTTTCCTGCGTGTCCGCTCTAAGGCCACTACGCCTTATAGGAGACACCGGCTTCCCAACACTCCAGTGAGAAACCGTTTAAGAAATGACAAATATCGATTAAAGGTAACAGCAGCTGGGTCCCGTGTCGGTTTCCCCCTTCCCGAAACCAAGAGCGAAAAAATAACATGTAGCATAGCGTTATTGTTAGGAAAAAGAACATTTCTTTTTTTTTTCCGAAAACAAGATAAAACGCCTTCGGAAAAATAAAGCTTTTCATATTAAAAACTAAAGTTTGTCATACTTACATTTGAGTATGGCAAAAATAGAAGCGGACAATCTGTTTGCCAGAGGAATAAATTAATGTCTAGTTGCTTGAATGGCGTTTAATTAACCCACTTTTAATTTTCAACAATAACATGTAGCACCACCAATCGAAACCTTTCCTTTTGCCATAACCGGTTAACAAACCTGAACAATACATTGAGCTAGCAGTCGAAATTCGCCCTGGTATTGATATGAATTCGACATTTACCTTTATCGCGAACCAACTTGAACAACAAACTTATTAAGAAGAAAACCACGGGATTGGTGTTTAAATTATCAATAAAGTACTAAAACAAAGATAGGGATCACGGAAAATGTCGTCAAAATAATATTTAAAGGTTTTAACTGAGCTCTTGTTAAAAAAATAAGTTTGGAGTATGTCTTTCAGTGGAATATAACATTCACCCAGGCGTGCAAAAACGCATTATTTTCTCGATCTAAGCGTAGTTGACAATATTTTGATAACAATATTTTTAACAATATTTTGTTCACATAATAAGTGCGTAATTTAAACGGGAAGTCTTAGTGGGAGTAGGAGGTGTCAGACTGACATGAGCAGAAATTGCTCTGACTTACAGAGACTAAACACGCCATCTCTTGTCACAGTGTTGACTTGTTATGGGCTGTTGTTTGCCTTCACATCGCCAGCTGGTGCTAGCTTAATATTGTCTTCTTAATTTTCACAAGACCTGAGAACTGAAGGCGCATTACCAGAAATCGCGGACATTTCGAGCCCGCTAAAAATTGTCAGCGGTATATCATGTTACACACTAGAAGAATAAAATCTGATATGGCGGCGCTTATCGCTCTGTCCGAAAGGAAGCGTGTTTCTTACGATGTGCTTCACTGGTTAAGCACTGTTGATATATTGTATGCCGAGAATAGGAAAAAGAAAAGATCTTCCTTGGATTCCGTTGTCCTTGCTTATTTTGAACCATTGACCAGGAATCCAAAAATTAAGAAGGTCAATGTAGTTCAACTCATTTCCTCTCTCGTCTTTGATTCCAACAAGCTCATGCCATTTCTTCAGAATTGGATATGGGATGTATATTGACAGAGCAATTTCAGCTTGTCTACTTAGCTGCTGATGTATATAAGACAACGGGGAATCAGTGACTTGAAGCTTAAAATCAAGAGCTTTCTTTTTGAAATCGAGCAAAACATGAGACTTTCGCAGTGCCGGAATTAAGTCTTCCCATATATTACCATTCGTAATTTCGCGCGATTTTTCGCATTTTTGAGCCTGTAGATACTTAGACAGCGGTAGAACATGTGAAACTGCCAGGAGGCTAAGCTGAAGTAAATATGGTGGTTTTTTTTGCGCGATGGAAAGTGGTTGTTCTTCGCGTTTCTTCGCATCCTGCAGGACATTCGTACCCTCAGAGAAGGCTATAACCATTCGTGATGAAGCACTTTTTGGTGTTGCTGGGCGGCCTTCTGTTTTATCATGAAAGGATTTATTTTACTTGGTTAAAACGACCGTAATTTGAGGAAAAATTTGAGGGGTCGGCACCGATGGAAGCTTGAAACACACGGGCAGCACAGAGCTTTGAAGTCAAGGTAAGTGGAGGTATTTTGATGAAACTAGTAAGCAAGTACAACCATAAATCCTTGTTATTTTGATGCTATTTGGCGGCCCGTAGAATGAGCGAAACAGTACAAAAACCTTCGCTTTGTAGAGCAGTTGCATATTATTTATCAGCGAAAGGTCGGCACATCGAAATTAATTTATTTAAACTAGCGAAAATTGAGATTTTGTTTCAGATCCCATACATTTCTTTATAGCATCGGGACGCCATTTTTTTAAGTTCCATTTGATTGACGTGCGGTTTTCGTGACGCAATAAGACTCGGATTTCTGGTAATGGCACGTTGCGATGCAAAAATAAATGTTTAGCCCTCCGTGTTTTTCTTTCAAGGATTTCAATAATGCTTCGTCCAACGCAACCAGAGGGTGAGTTCGAAAATTTCGTTACATTTCAATTGATAGCCTTTAAATTGCGTTTTATACTCTTCTACTTAATTCGTTTATCCTAACACCCACTTGCCTAGACTGGCATCACAAACTCTGCCTTATAAGCAGCTTGAGTTTGTTGT
>JAHPZR010032186.1:0-11881 GCA_019787425.1 Platygyra sinensis | reverse complement strand
TGAAAATGCCAGAAAACGTTTCCTAAATGACTTTTGTCAAATTTCCGGAAAAACAAATTATTTATCTTTACCCAAGTAAAAAGCATTTGGTAATCGCCTGTCGATGCAGATTGGAGTCTTTTGCATAAGTACCTGCAAAGATAATTGGATATGATTTTGTACTCCAGGATATTCGTTCTAATTCAAATTTCAAATTTTTACAGCGATCGAAAAAATTTCTGATAAAGTTTTCCAAACAGGTGATATCATTTTGTTTCCCAATAGGTTCTTCTTTAGACAATTTTCAACTCGTATGAGCTGCGAAGAGGGGGGCTAAAGTAAATAAAGAAGATAGTGATTTGACATGGTCATAACTTATGTATTTTGCTTTTAAGATTTAAAGACAGAAGGTTCGGTAACTCGATCTCACCCACTAAGCATCTCAAACAGCAAAAGCACTGTCTGTAATACTGTTGTATTTTCACTCTGTATGTATAGAGCAATCTTATGTTAAGTGACACAATGTCATTTCCCTGTTTATATTCATTTATTGTGCTTTCAATAATTCTCATTCAAGAGAACCCGTGTAGTTTTTTAGAGACCCCTCAGTTTGCCGTTTTGTTTTGTTTGGGTTTGCATGTGCCACGTTCATTTTGACTGGATTCAAGCATGTTCCAATTGCCTGTTAGTTAGGAATCGGATTAGGTGACATAGGACGAGCTGAATGTTAAACCCGGTAATATAAAACAAGCCCAATTTTAGGTTTCAAAACTTCCTGACAAAGACCGCTGAATATTGACTATGTTACAATTGTTCGAACAACTCTAACAATAGCCGTGGACGCAGGGAATCTCAAACCTAAATGGAGGGCGAGTAAACACAATTTGGTAACTGTCTGAAAGCTATCGTGTTAAGTCCTCTCTTCACGATTGAATTTGATGCAGAAAATGCTATCTATTTTATTTATTTGATTTATTTATTTACTTCTAAGCATTTTCTGTTCATTCACTGCTTTACGTTGAGATTCGAATGATCTCAACAGCTTCCAATTCTCCATTTACTCTTGCTTGGTTTTCTTAGTTTTTCTGTTTTCTTCACTCTTCCGTGTGAAATAAAAGTTAAATAGTTAAATTGGCACCCATCCAAATTTAATTTTCCTTCTATTTTTTTTTTTTTTTTTTTTTTTTTTTCTCAGAAGGACACCCTATTGTTGAACCACCTCAGTCCTCTGGACTCTACATTAACGTTCAACTGGTTGGAGCTAGAGATTGATATTCGTTTTTATATGGGTCTTCCAAAATCAACATCGCTTTTTGTTAGCGGCTTGATGTTGTATGTGAAACAGATGCTATGTTGTTTCCCTGTTGGTGAGTCATAATGGCGCATGGCTGCATTGACATGAATCGGTCGACACAGTCGACGTAGAAAAGTAATTTGATATGGGAAAAAAATGGACCAACCTGCTAATTAAGATTTTAAAAGACGGAAAAGACATTATTTCTCATCTACCTAACGGCCAATTTCCTATATCTTTTCATAGTTCAGCATTTGGTTACTTGAGGCCTTGAGTTTTTATCAGTTTGCAAGATTCGGCCAGAGGTAAATGCAGAAGAATGCATCCGTTGTGCCTTTGTTTTAATTGTTTATATTTGAGTGAAATTTCTGAAATTCGATCCGATCATCTGGAGTTTAGTTATATCATTTTGGCGGCGAGGTTATAATAAAGCTGAAATAACTCCAAAGAGTAGCAAAGTGGAAAAAAAAAAATGGAATTTAACATCTTACGAAGGAGGGTGCAACACTAGAAATGCCGTTATTCCAAACATTTAAACCATTGTTTCCGTAAGGAGGCTCGAGAGTTTTTAGCTGCACGCGCGCGCACATTCTACACACGCCATAACTAAGATGCAAGCGTCACCTGTGCAGTATTAAAATCAGCACACCAAAAGTTAATGCTGCGTAAATCGCGCGAACCGGAAATAAAATCTGCGGAAAACATTTGATTTTTTTAGCTCGAAAGTTCGCTCGGGTGACCTATCGTTGATTTTTTGCATCCGCACATTCGCGATGGCACTTCAGATATAAAATTTTCGGAGAAAATATCTAGTGGAATTATCTGTAAGCCATAACACGCGTTTTCTTTAAATATATTAATTCTCTGATAAATTTTTTTCCATACTCTCTGAAGGTAAAGAATTTAAGGAACTTTCACACACAAGAATAAATGGTGGTCACCGAATTATTTCTGCAGGAAAACTTATCAAACTGAAATTAAGACGCTGTTTGTGGCCTTGGGGAGTTCCATGGGTAACTGATTGACTCCAAGTAACCCTTAAAGTAATAGCACAACAATAGAGTTGTAAGGAGACATAGAGTTTGCCCACACATTAAGACATCCTTATTAGTACTCTCCATCGTTTCATAAACGTAATAGCAACGAGAAAAACCCGTTCGAGCCTCCTTTAAAAAGTTCGAGATTTGGTTGTGAAAATTTAGAGAAAGTTTCCTACACCGGAACTTGTGAACAGGGGTGTTTTTGTGTGTCTTTATTTTTATTGGACAACAAATCATATTTGGCATTTTCCTTATCAACGCGAGGAGACCTTCATAGTCACCTGCAAAGGGGGAATGGATGAGTTTATGTCCTCAGGAGTATCGTTTTAAAAAATGTTAAACTTTCAAACACGAATATAAAATAGATGGAAGTGAAGAATAACAAAAGAAAAGAATTTAGTAACTGTATTTCACTCGTAATGTGTTAATTCATCGATTTGTTGAGGTTTATTTGCAGATTTCAATTCACCTATTTTGATGCATTAAAAGGCATTTACAGCTAACTTCACACGATCGAATAGGTGGTAGAGCAAGGAAGTAATTTTCAGTTCAAGTACGTTTTAAGAAAGCATGCAGAGAACCTAATTTTCAAAGAAAAAAGACAAGTCTCAAGACTAGCTTTTTTGTTTTTAGCTTAGGATTGCCTCTGTTGTATCTGTTTTTTTTTTTGTTTTTACTTTTTAACTTTGGGATCAAAATTCACTAGGGTACATCTACCCAGAGTCCGAACAGTGGAAAAATATTAGAAACTCTTAGAATCAACTAGGCATGGATAATTGTTAAAAATTAAATTGAGGGCGACAATCTAGTCATGGGCACTGGTGAAAAAGCTAGTGCATCGGGGCATAAAGTATACGATTGTCTGTTTTGTTAACGAATTGAATTGGAAAACAGGAAATGCCTGTGAGCAATTTGCCTGCTACGTTCACTGACAACCTATGTCACGATGATTATATCTCAATGTACAGCTTTTCATTTTCGAAGTTTTTGAGTCGAAAATCGACCGAATGAAAGATAGGAATTTCTCTTTCATCGACCGCATGCCCCGCTACCTTGAAATCCATATCGGAATGCCAGGAGCACCGTGACGACTATGCAATTTGTGAACAACTTTTGACCTCACGATGAAATGTGATTATTCTTCAACATTTTACAATTTCCGTTTCACTTGTTATTAAATAAGTACAGTTTTCCGATCAGGAAGAGTCTTATTACGGCCATAAACATCCAATTATGTGTTTGGCTTAGTCTCGATTTGGCACATTATATATCTTTTCAACTTAACGTATAAAAGTCCCCCTAAACCTGGAAGGCTATGGTTTGGTAGTTTTTCCAGCATAATAGCTATGAGATATACTGCTTTTGATCGCTAATTAAACCATGCGCGCAGTCCAAAAAAAATTGGCAATTGTGAGTTAATTTAGCTGGCCTCTGTGCAGACTTTCCGGACTTGCCGTTACAGGGAAATGGTTGTGCATGATTCAGGCTTTTAATTGAACTAAGTCAACGCATTTTCTACCTTGGGCGTAAGAATGGGGGGCCTTTCAAATTAAACGTCTGTTTTAAATTTTATTTCCCAGCATAGGGACGCTGCGTGTTGAAAAAAAAACTCGCTGCCTACGTCTTTGCATTTAAATTCTTCATTTAAAAACTTCAAAATTGATTAAATATCCGAAATTAAGTCACCAGCCATGCAAAATATCGGAAATGTGATTCTTTTCTAGGGCAATTATATTTACCGATATATCCTGGAAGAGGCAACAATTGGGGGGTCCTTAATCTGATGGCTAAATATCAGTTTTAAGTCCAAACCTTATTGGGGGCCTTTGCTCAAATTTCCTCCTGAGTGCTTTAGATGGCCGCCAGAATTGAGTCTCCTTCCCCATTAGCAGCATGTTATAGGTTCGGCCATAAATGTCAGGTATGTTTAAAAATCTTTTCTAATAAATCCTATTTAGTCTGGTACATTGTATGGGTGTTTTTAAGCTATCATCTACCCAAGAAGTGACCCGTTTTTTTCCAACCTCGTTCCCCGGGCCTTTTTCCCCTGGCTTGGGGCTCCTGTCCCCATCGGAGTCCAAAACGCAGGCTTTAGAGGAATACTCAAGCTTCTACCTTGACCAGGTCAGTGATTTAAACGCCAGCTCCCTCCAACTTCTTTGACGAGGCGAGTGTAACAAAAACAACCATGAACCGGCGTTTACGAGTAACGCAACCTCGGAACTCCGGTCATATGAAATCCGACGATTTTCGGCGTCTACTGCCCATCTTTACTATAAACCTAATGGCATTCTTGTCTTTGGAGTAGGAGTTAACGGTTAGTGTCCCCATAGAATGTGCGCCCAAACGGTAGCGCGTTTATTATCTTTTCTTCGAGGAGCTGTGTGTCCCATAACAAGACGGGACGATTCAATTTTTCTTATTTTAGACCCTGTGGCTATCCTATTTAGAATTCATTTCAATACCCGGACATAAAAACGTCCGCGGCTTTGAACGTATCCGTGCATTGATTTCCTGTCTTGCTTGAGTAAAAAAAAATATATATATATAGTTATATATATCTAGATAATAATAATAAAAAAATAGGTACGCAATGCGTACACGTGGTCTGCCTATTTGGAAATTCTAACAATGACATGGGAAACAAAGGCAACAGCACGCTGACGGGGGGGGGGGCCCGAAAAAAACGGAAATTGTTTGTTTTTTTGCGTTTTGTCCTTCTGTAGCTTTTGGTGCTTTCACTGTGGACATTTGAAAGCCAAGTACTTGAGTGAGCACTGGGGGACAGGTTCTTAAGTTTGGGTCCATGAATTTCTTAAAAGGTGTTGTCCTAACTATTGTTGTTGGTGTGTGGTTGCGCTAAATAATGTGTGCCTCTATCAAAGTTTCCCAGCAAATTTTCATGAGATTTTATAATATGAACTGACTGACATTTTGACAGTCTGCAACTGCTGATACAAACAGTGCATCGCGCCATGTACCTTGCATTGACATATTATTTATATATTCATTCCATGAATTCTCAGAATTGCTTTCAGCAAGACGTTCAGGGCTATTGCTAAGGTATTGAACACCAGCTTGTCTAATGAGTAAGTGATGATTGGGGATTACCATATAACTGATGAGAAACTGGGAAAAAAACCAGTCGCCTTCACCACCAACATCAACAATCTCAATCCAAGCTGAAGTAATCGCATGTTTAACTACGTAGTTGAACAACTGACAATATAGTTTAACTGTTTAAATTTTGTACAGGCCTCGATTTAACTGATAGCACCAGATTCCAAAGGCTTCATTCTTGAGACACAGTGTCTTTTGGTATTGCTGGTTGATTTTGTTATTTTTGTGATTATTTAATGAAGAACTAGTTATGTGTTTGTTATTTTGCAAAAGTTTGCTTGCGTCACACTTTTTTTTCTCGTTTCAAAAAGTTACTGAAAAAACATTCACATTTGTGCAGATATGTTACATACCATAACTTAAAGTGAGTCCTTAAGCCATACAATCTAGAACGGATTATCTTTTTCATGGATCTTATAATCATTTTTGGTAATCTAGACGACTCTCGGTCTCTGCTTCGTTTCACTGTTTATTTTGGAATGCCACGAAATTCTTGAGCACAAGATGGCGGAAAGGCCACAACAAGGCTCATCGTTGCACGGAAAGTTTTTCTTAAACTTTTCCTCAGATAATAGTTTATGCACCTGTCAATGTTAAGCCCCCCCCCCCCCCCCCCCCCCCCGGGAGATTTGGCATTATATCTTTTCCCGTGGGTAAGTAAGTAAGTAAGTAAGTAAGTAAGTAAGTAAGTAAGTAAGTAAGTAAGTAAGTAAGTAAGTAAGTAAGTAAAACCTTTATTTAAAGAGGGTAGCACTTAATAGCCAAAGGCTAATAAACCCTCATAAAATACACAACTATATACAATCTAAAAATATTGTAAGCTAAAATATATAAACATTAAAAAAGACAAGATTCGATTTTAAGAAATATCATTAAATGATAAAATGATGCAAACATTGTTGTTCCTTAAAAATCTTGGCAAACATGGTCTTTATAAAACATGCTACAGACTCTAGTTTCCTAATTTCAATTGGAATACTATTCCACAGTCTAGTTGCCGAAACAGCGAAAGAGCGTCCTCCCTCTGATTCTCTTCTATATTTAGGACAAACGGCATTAATGCTAGAATATCTAGTATTGCGGGAGTGCCGCTTATTATTCAAAATTAAGTGTTCATTTAGATAATTCGGTAAATACCCATTAATTCGCTTATACATTATTATGCATTTATCTATCTTATGTTGCTCATAAAAACGGAATCCAACCTAGCTTGTTAAACAGGGCAACTGATGGTGTCATGCGGTCAGCATTAGAAATAACGCGTGCCGCGCGTTTTTGCAATCTTAAGACCCTATAAACCGACTCTTTATCGCAATTAGCCCAAACAACGTTAGCGTAAGACATAACAGGGCGAATGATGCTATTATAAAAGTGAAGTCGCTGTTTAAGAGGTAAACAGGCTCGAATCTTCCGCAGTATTGCGATTCTAGAGGCCAACTTCTTACATACTTTCTCAATATGTTCATTAAATGACAATTTGCTGTCAATTTCTGCGCCTTAAAGAGGCTCGAAAGGGTTTTTAGCTGCACGCGCGCGCACAATCTACACACGCCATAACTAAGATGCACGCGTCAGCTGAACCAGTATTAAAATCAGCACACCGGAAGTTAATGCTGCGTAAAATCGCGCGAACCGGAAATAAAATCTGCAGAAAACATTTGTTTTTAGCTCGAAAGTTCGCTCGGTGACCTACCTTGATTTTTTGCATGCACGCACCATTCGCAATGGCACTTCAGATATAAAAGTTTCGGGGAAAATTATCTAGTGGAATTTTCTGTAAGCCATAAAACGCGTTTTCTTTAAATACATTTAAATCTACTAGATAGAATTTTTTCATACTGTCTGAAAAGTTAAAGAATTTAGGGAACTTTCCAACAAAGAAATAAAAATGGTAGGTCACCGAATTAGTTTCTCAGATAATTTGCAAAAACTGAAATTTAGAGGACGCTTTTGTGGACCTCGTGTGTTGCCATGGTAACTGATATGACGTCACAAGTACCCTTAAAGTATAGCCCAACAATAGAGTTGCAAGGAGACATATAGTTTGCCCACACCATTAAACATCCTTCTTTGTAATCTTCCATCGTTTCACAAGCAATATAGCAACGAAAAACCCTTTCGAGCCTCCTTAAGGTAGCACAGTCCACATTACTGAGCTGTTTACCGTTTACGGTAACATCTATGTCACTTCTATTTATGTTAGTCACACATCTTTTCCCAGTGATCGTGAGTACTTTAGTCTTCTCTTCATTTAATGGGAGCTTATTCGCTGAAGCCCATAATTGAATTTCAGAGACAGACTTATTTAGTGATGACTTAAGTTGGCTAAGTTTTTCACATCCGCAAAAGCGGTGACAGTCGTATCGTCTGCTTAAAGGTCCAACTGAGCACTTGTATACAAGGGCAGATCGTTGATAAAGAAAGTGAAAAATAAAGGACCTAAAATACTGCCCTGAGGGACTCCATGCAACATCAAAGCTTCGCTTGACTCACTCCCATTTACACGGACCATTTGCTTCCTATCCAACAAATAAGAGTGACACCAGGCAAGCTCCCGGTTGGACTACACCGTACAGCTCCAACTTGCGTACACAATAGCTCATGGCCCCACCATCTTGAAATTATACCCATAGCTCCTTGCGATTGCAGTGCCATTTTGGAAGTTGCTAACGTGTGGTGCCCTTCACACACAAGTCATCGTATAAAATTTGCCTGACAGTGTTAACATCTGAATATTCATTATCGCGTTGGACTTAAAAACCTCGTGAAAAGGCTAAAGGAAATGCCGTCTTTACAAGGCCTAGGATACAGAAAGACGTAAAAAAGGCTGTGGCAGCGAGGGGATTTCAAGAATTTGTCAAAGGAGGTGAGTGTTTTGATCTCAGTGTTATTCTTATGAACGATTGATAGTCTGAGTATCAAAAGAGAGCACAAATAAGGTAATTGAAATATTAATTTTCCATAGTAATTTTTACTGATCATTATCAAACTTCTATCGTGATTAGCTCCCACCAGTACTGCGTTGGCTTTGATATCGCAACAAATGACTATGACTGGAAGTGCCCTCCACTCTGCATTGCAGAAGATCTCATGTGATATAAAGTTTGTTTAATCTTTTCAGAATAACAAAGAAATAAATTGCATTGTAATTTCCATCAACTTAAATCAAACAAACTTTAGAACCAAGGAAGGGCATTTGACATCAGTGTTGTCCCCTGGGTAAAGCATTTGGCATAAAAATAGGCAAAAATGTCAAATCCCTTCGGGGGAGGGGCTTATCATTGACTGGTGCATTATAAACAAAACTACTAGTTCTGATATCATAGCTAGGTTTGCTAAAAATTAACTTTAATTAGATAATAGCTATCGAGAAGATTACTAGTTCTTAAACAAATTTGTGGGTATAAACTGTTCACAGCTTTCGCAGACGTTCGGGCAATGATAGATGTTTTCGGCTTTTGTTTCCCCATATATGGGGCTGATAAAACTTTAAAATTCGTGTCTTCGCAAGCACTGGGGTAATTCTATGGCGCCGAGCTTAGACTTGCCACAAATCGACCTTATGAATTTCAGGGTCGAATATGTTAGGCCGCGAAGCGGCTGTTGTTTAGGTCGCGAAGCGGCCTAGTTGGGGTGGAAGCGGATATGAATAATGATAAGGGCTTAAAAAACGAAATGAATAAGGAATATATAAGGTTTTGACATTCAGAATAAAGAATTATTTGGTTTCCGTAAAAGAATAATGAAAAATCTTAACAGCAAATCACGTACAGAGTACGCTCAAAGTCACTCTCTTGGCTCTTTTCGCTGGCTGTGTTCACTGATGACCGAGTGATGAGTCTTCAATCGGATAGCACTTTGCGGCACGGTCTTCCCCATGATTGGTTCCTTGGCATTCACCATTGTTTTAAATGTTGTCATCGTCAGGCTCATAGATCTTTGACCTTTGATAGGTGGCCACGCCATGTGTTGTGTTACGATTGTCCATGGTCGCCATTTTTACACGTTTTCGAAGGTTTGGACCATTCTCCGAAGATTTGTGATGACTTTCCGAATACAATTGCCCGAAGGTTTTACGAACGTATCAAAATGTTTCCTGAACGTTTCCTAAGAGATTCTAATATTTCCTAACCTTGCCGACGACTTCAGAGGCGAAGCTTTCCGAACGAGTAAATTGACTAGACTGAACACAGTTTTCGCGCGCGCTTTTGCTAATGCAATTCAGCACGTGCACAAGGATTGCAAAAAAAACAAACATGCCGTCAATAAAGCGATCATTTTATTTACTCAACACCCGCACTATCTGTACTATTTTTCTTTATAACTGAACGCAGTGTATTGTTGGCTTTAGTCTTTTATTACAAAGATATGTTACAAAAAGTAATGATGCAAAGAACTCAGCAATCCACAGCTATTCCTGTTACCGGAACCTCACCGGAACCGTCACCGGAACTCAGTTAGATGTAGCGCATGCGCACTTGCTCGAACAATTGAGACCGATTGCTTTTGCAGAAACTTGCCGATTTCTAACTATCCAGTCCTTAGAATTTCAAGAAATTTGGAAAAAAAATAGTTCAGAAACCACGTGAATGATCTATCGCAAAAAATCTGAATTTTGACATAAGAAATTTTTAATAATACAGAACATGCAGTGAAAACGATTTACGGCGAATTACGGAAATCGTCTATGTCAAAATTTTGTTAGAACAACTTGTCGACAGAAGGGATTTAATGTCAATTCGTGGTGGGCAAATGATGAAAATAATCTGACCACTCGGGATTTTTTAAATAATCAGAAACCATTTTTTAAGCCTTGTTTTTAGCCACCCCCGTTGCCATGGCAACAGTACACACCCTAGCGAAAATGCAACCCTTCTGTAGTTAAGGGCCCATTAAAGTATCTCGTTGCTAAGCTACATGGTTGCTACCCAGGTGCAAATTCACTTCCGGTCAGCCAAAATTTTTTTCGCGCGCTTTTTTCGGCGCCAGTCCGTCGCCGATTCAAGTCGCTGTTTAACTTTTTTACTTCGCTGTAACAAACACAAAAAACACTTTTTGCTTACATCTTTTTTTTGTTTAATGTTCTTCTTTACGGTTGCAACATGTGAGTGGTGCCTCTATTTTTTTAAACTTAGCTGCTTTGCTTGAAAACGTCATCCACGTACGGACGGTACGGACGTATTAACAGAAAGCCGCAGCGATGGCTACACATGATGTTGATGAGGAAATTTCGAAAAGGCAGCAGCACCCGACTTCCAGTGTCAGGTTAGGAATCGAATTTCAAAGATGCGGAAACACAAACTAAAATTAGTATTACGCTATAACCACCTGCAAACTCTGTGTCCGCGGCCTTTTTGACCGCTCCGAAACTCCCTGAAGTCTATTGCGTTAAAACTGTGCGACCTTGTGAACCTGTAGTGTCCGTGAACTGTCCTTCCGAACTTGAGAAACTCCACTGCTTAGATATAATACAAATTAACGAAGTTAACGAGGCCACTAAATTGCAACCACTCATCAAAGACAGCATGGAGCAGCAGAGGCCAGCAGACGGTGAGCAAGGAGGCTTGTAAATTACTTTTGAAAGCAGCTCTATTTCAAGAATTTTATTTTTACATCAAAAGTGCTAACTACTCGGCCGGATAGAAAACTTGACTACTAATGGTGAGCTCGAAACTTATGATAGACAACTTCTCCTAATACAACATCAACCTCGCTTGAGAACCTACTTGACATTAAACTGTTACTGTGAAAAAGAAACTGAATTCGAATTTTGTTCGGTGAAACAAAACACAGTTGAAGAGTTCGAGTCCGAGTGTAGTCGATGTGCGAAAAAAGTCAACTTGAAGAGTAGCATGCCTGTCGTTAAAGCCACAACTCGCCCAAGATCTGCAGGACGAAATTTCGTTGCTCTTTCATTCCTTGTCAATGGTCAATATTTCAAAGATTACCACAACATTCTCGGGACTCTCGGTCTGCATCACGTCAGTTTCACTCAGTAGATCCATATTGTTGAATGGATTGCACCGTTCGTAAAAAGGATCGCCGACAGGAGCGTGCAAAAAGCAAGAACTGAAGCAGTTCGACGTGGAGAAAAAAATCCAGTTCGACGGCTTTTATCTGACTCGTGGCCACTATAGCTCTACCTTCCACGATGCGAAGACTGGCAAAATTATTGCGTACTCACAGGCCATCTCACAGGCCGTACTCACACGAATGTAAGTTGCTTTAGCAGCCTGGCCAACAATGCTTAGGTACCAGGCCGCTGAAAATTCCGTTATTACTTCCGGTGCCGCGAAAAAAAGAACTTTTCTCCTCGAGAGATAATTGTGATTGCTGGATTTTAAAACAATTCGAAAGAACATCATATTTTCTCGCAATTCAAGCATGGGATTTGCGAAAAAATGGAAAACAAAAAATTATGCGCAAAAGAGTGGTCAAAGAGGCACAT
>JAHPZR010032185.1:0-11676 GCA_019787425.1 Platygyra sinensis | reverse complement strand
GGTTGGGTAATGAATTGAAAATGCCAGAAAACGTTTACTAAATGACTTTTGTCAAATTTTCCGACAAAATTATTTATCTTTACCCAAGTAAAAAGCATTTGGTAATCGCCTGTCAGATGCGATTGGAGTCTTTGCATAAGTACCTGCAAAGATAATTGATGATTTTGTACTCCAGGGATATTCGTTCTAAATTCAAATTTCAAATTTTTACAGCGAAATCGAAAAAATTCTGATAAAGTTTCAAACAGGTGATGATCATTTGTTTCCACTGAAGTAGGTCTGCTTTAGAACCATTTTTCAACCGTATGAAGCTGAGAAGACGTAAAGTAAATAAAGAAGATAGTGTATGTGACATGGTCATAAATTATGTATTTGCTTTTAAAGATGTAAAGACAGAAGGTTCGGTAACTCGAGTTTCACCCACTAAGCCATCTTCAAACAGCAAAAGCACTGTCTGTATACTGTTGTATTTCACTCTGTATGTATAGAGCACTCTTATGTTAAGTGAAACAATTCATTCACTGTTTATTCATTTATTGTGCTTTCAATAAATTCTCATTCAAGAGAACCCGTGATATTTTTTTAAGAAGACCCCCTCAGTTTGCCGTTTTGTTTTGTTTGGTTTGCATGGTCCACGTTCATTTTGACTGGATTCAAAAGCATTTTCCAATTGCCTGTTAGTTAGGATCGATTAGGTGACATAGGACGGCTGAATGTTAAACCCGGTAATATAAAACAAGCCAATTTTAGGTTTCAAGACTTCCTGACAAAAAACCCGAAATATTGACTATGTTTACAATTGGTGAACACTTCTAACAATAGCCGTGGACGCAGGGGAATTCTCAAACCTAAATGGAGGGCAGTAAACATCAATTTGGTAGACTGGCTGAAAGCTATCGTGTTAAGTTCCTCTATTCACTGATTGAATTTGATGCAAGAAAATGCTTCTATTTATTTATTTATTTATTTATTTACTTCTAAGCATTTGCTGTTTCATTCACTGCTTTACGTTGAGATTCGATATCTCAACAGATTCCAATTCTCCATTTACTCTTGCTTGGTTTTCTTAGTTTTCTGTTTTCTTCACTCTTCCGTGTGAAATAAAGTAAATAGTTAAATGTGGCACCCATCCCAAATTTAATTTTCCTGCTAATTTTTTTTTTTTTTTTTTTTTTTTTTCACAAGGAACACCTATTGTTGAAGCCAACTCAGTCCTCTGGACTCTACATTAACTTTCAACTGGTTTGGAAGCTATAGTATTAATTCGTTTTATATGGTCTTCAGAAATAAACATCGCTTTTTGTTAGCGGCTTTTTGTATGTGAAACAGAATGCATATGTGTTTCCCTGTTGGTAGTCAATAATGGCGCATGGCTGCATTTGACATGAATCGTCGACAACACGTCGACGTAGAAAAGTAATTTGATATGGGAAAAATGGACCAACTGCTAATTAAGATTTTAAAAGACGGAAAAGACATTATTTCTCATCTACGCTAACGGCCAATTTCCTAATATCGTTTTCATAGTTCCATTTGGTTACTTGAGGCATTGAGTTTATCAGTTGCAAAGATTCGGCAGAGTGAAATGAAGAAAATGCATCCCGTGTGCTTTGTTTTAATTGTTTATATTTGAGTGAATTTCTGAAAAATTCGATCCGTATCACCTGCGAGTTAGTTATATCATTTTGGCGCGAGGTTATAATAAAGCTGAAATAACTCTAAAGAGTAGCAAAGTGGAAAAAAAATGGAATTTAACAGCTTAGAAAGGAGGGCAACACTAGAAATGCCGTTAATTCCAAACATTTAAAACCTTGTTTCCCGGTTAAGGAGGCTCGAGAGTGTTTTTAGCTGCACGCGCGCGCACAGTCTACACACGCCATAACTAAGATGCACGCGTCAGCTGTGTCAGTATTAAAATCAGCACACCGGAAGTTAATGCTGCGTAAAATCGCGCGAACCGGAAATAAAATCTGCGGAAAACATTTGTTTTTAGCTCGAAAGTTCGCTCGGTGACCTATCTTGATTTTTTGCATACACGCACCATTCGCGATGGCACTTCAGATATAAAAGTTTCGGGGAAAATTATCTAGTGGAATTATCTGTAAGCCATAAAACGCGTTTTCTTTAAATATATTTAATTCTACTAGATAAATTTTTTCCATACTCTCTGAAAAGGTAAAGAATTTAAGGAACTTTCCAACAAAGTAATAAAAATGGTAGGTCACCGAATTAGTTTCTCAGAAAACTTATACAAAAACTGAAATTTAGAGGACGCTTTTGTGGACCTTGTGAGTTGCCATGGTAACTGATATGACGTCACAAGTACCCTTAAAGTATAGCCAACAATAGAGTTGTAAGGAGACATATAGTTTGCCCACACCATTAAACATCCTTATTAGTAATCTTCCATCGTTTCATAAACAGTATAGCAACGAAAAACCCTTTCGAGCCTCCTTAAAAAAGTTCGGAATTTGGGTTGTGAAAATTTAGAGAAAGTTTCCTACACCGGACTTGTGGACGGAGGGGTGTTTGAGTGTGTCTTTATTTATTGGAACAACAAATAAGTATTTGGCAATTTTCCATCAGACGCGATGGAGACCTTTACATAGGCACCTGCAAAGGGGAATGGATGATTTTATGTCTCAGGAGTATTCGTTTTAAAAAATCTTAAACTTTCAAACACAATATAAAATATATGGAGTGAAGAATAACAAAAGAAAGAATTTAGTAAATGTATTCACTCGAATGTTGTTAATTCATCAATTTGTTTAGTTTTTATTTTACAGACATTAACCTATTTTGATGCAATTAAAAGGCCATTTACAGCTAAACTTCAAACGATCGAATAGGTGGTAGAGCAAGGAAGAATTTCAGTTCAAGTAGTTTAAGAAGCTGCAGAGAACCTAATTTTCAAGTCTCAAGACTAGCTTTTTGTTTAGCTTAGGTTTGTCTTCTGTTTCTGTTTTTTTTTTTTTTACTTTTTAATTTGGACAAATTCACTAGGGTACATCTACCAGAGTCGAACATTGGAAAAAAAATATTAGAAATAACAACTAGGCATGATAATTGTAAAAATTAAATTGAGGCGAATCTAGTCATGGGCACTGGTGAAAAGCTAGTGATCGCATAAAGATACGATTTCTGTTTTGTTAACGAATTGAATTGGAAAACAGGAAATGCCTGTGAGCATTTGCTGCTACGTTCACTGACAACCTATGTCACGATGATTATATCTCAATGTACAGCTTTTCATTTCGAAGTTTTTGGTCAAAATCGACCGAATGAAAGTAGGATTTCTCTTTCATCGACCGCATGCCAGCTACCTTGAAATCCATATCGGATGCCAGTAAGCACAGTGACGCTATGCAATTTGTGAACAACTTTTGCCTCACGATGAAATTATTATTCTCAACATTTTACAATTTCCGTTTAACTTGTTATTAAATAAGTACAGTTTCGATCAGGAAGAGTCTATTACGGCCACACCAATTATGTGTTTCTTATTCTCGATTTGGCCATTATATATCTTTCAACTTAACGTATAAAAGCCATAAACCTGTAAGGCTATTGGTTGTAGTTTTCAGCATAATAGCTATAGATATACTGCTTTTGATCGCTAATTAAACCTGCCCAGTCCAAAAAAAATTGCAATTAGTTAATTTAGCTGGCCTCTGTGCAGACTTTCCCTTGCTTTACAGGGAAATGTTGTGCATGATTCAGGCTTTTATTGAACTAAGTCAAGATTTCTACCTTGGCGTAAGAATGGTGGCATTTCTTAAACTTCTGTTTAAATTTATTCCCAGCATAGGACGCTGCGTGTTGAAAAAAAAACTCGCTGCTTACGTCTTTGCATTTAAATTCTTCATTTAAAAACTTCAAAATTGATTAATATATCCAAATTAAGTCACCACCATGCAAAATATCGAAATGTGATTCTTTCTAGGGAAATATATTTCCATATATCCTGGAGAGCAACAATTGGAGGGGTCTTAATCTATGGCTAAAATATCAGTTTTAGTCCAAACCTTATTGCCTTGCTCAAATTTCCTCCTGAGTGCTTTAGATGGCCACCAGAAATGAGTCTCCTTCCCCATTAGCAGCATGTTATAGGTCGGCCAGAATGCAGGTATGTTTATCTTTTCTAATAAATTATTTAGTCTGGTACATTGTATGGGTGTTTTTAAGCTATCAGCTAACCCAGAAGTGACCGTTTTTCCAACCTCGTTCCCAGGGCCTTTTCCCTGGCTTGGGGGCTCTGTACCATCGGAGTCCAAAACTCAGGCTTTAGAGGAATACTCAAGCTTCTACCTTGACCAGGTCAGTGATTTAAACGCCAGCTCCCTCCACTTCTTTGACGAGGCGAGTGTAACAAAAACAACCATGAACAGGCGTTACGGTAACGCAACCATCGGAACTCCGGCATATGAAATTCGACGATCGGCGTCTAATGCCAACTTTACTATAAACCTAATGCATTCTTGTCTTGGAGTAGATTACGTTAGTGTCATAGAAGGTGCGCCAAACGGTAACGAGTTATTACTTTTCTTCGAGGAAGCTGTTGTCATAACAAGACGGGACGATTCAATTTCTTATTTTAGACACTGTGGCTATCCTATTTAGAATTCATTTCAATACCCGGACATAAAAGTCCGAGGCTTTGAACGTATCGCATTGATTTCCTGTCTTGCTTGTAAAAAAAAAAAAAAAATTATAATAATAATAAAAAAAATAGGTACGCAATGCGTACACGTGTCTGCTATTTGGAAATTCAACAATGACATGGGAAACAAGGCAACGCACGCTTCGCGAACGATGTTTTTTTTGCGTTTTGTCTCTGTAGCTTTTGGGTTTCACTGTGGACATTTGAAAGCCAAGTACTTGAGTGAGCTTTTTTCATTTTCTTAAGTTTGTCATGAATTTCTTAAAAGGTGTTGTCCTACTATTGTTGTTGGTGGGTGTTGCGCTAAATAATGTGGCTCTATCAAAGTTTCCCCAGCAAAATTTTCATGAGATTTTATAATATGAACTGCTACATTTTGACAGTCTGCAACTGCTGATACAAACAGTGCATCGCACCATGTACCTTGCATTGACATATTATTTATATATTCATTCCATGAATTCTCAGAATTGCTTTCAGCAAGACGTTCAGGGCTATTGCTAAGGTATTGAACACCAGCTTGTCTAATGAGTAAGTGATGATTGGGATTACCATATAACTGATGAGAAACTGGGAAAAAAACCAGTCGCCTTCACCACCAACATCAACAATCTCAATCCAAGCTGAAGTAATCGCATGTTTAACTACGTAGTTGAACCAACTGACAATATAGTTTAACTGTTTAAATTTTGTACAGGCCTCGATTTAACTTGATAGCACCAGATTCCAAAGGCTTCATTCTTGAGACACAGTGTCTTTTGGTATTGCTGGTTGATTTTGTTATTTTGTGATTATTTAATGAAGAACTAGTTATGTGTTTGTTATTTTGCAAAAGTTTGCTTGCGGTCACACTTTTTTTTTCTGTTTCAAAAAGTTACTGAAAAAACATTCACATTTGTGCAGATATGTTACATACCATAACTTAAAGTGAGTCCTTAAGCCATACAATCTAGAACGGATTTATCTTTTTCATGGATCTTATAATCATTTTTGGTAATCTAGACGACTCTCGGTCTCTGCTTCGTTTCACTCGTTTATTTTGGAATGGCCACGAAATTCTTGAGCACAAGATGGCGGAAAGGCCACAACAAGGCTCATCGTTGCACGGAAAGTTTTTCTTAAACTTTTCCTCAGATAATAGTTATGCACCTGTCAATGTTAAGCCCCCCCCCCCCCCCCCCCCCCCCCGGGAGATTTGGCATTATATCTTTTCCCGTGGGTAAGTAAGTAAGTAAGTAAGTAAGTAAGTAAGTAAGTAAGTAAGTAAGTAAGTAAGTAAGTAAGTAAGTAAGTAAAACCTTTATTTAAAGAGGGTAGCACTTAATAGCCAAAGGCTAATAAACCCTCATAAAATACACAACTATATACAATCTAAAAATATTGTAAGCTAAAATATATAAACATTAAAAAAGACAAGATTCGATTTTAAGAAATATCATTAAATGATAAAATGATGCAAACATTGTTGTTCCTTAAAAATCTTGGCAAACATGGTCTTTATAAAACATGCTACAGACTCTAGTTTCCTAATTTCAATTGGAATACTATTCCACAGTCTAGTTGCCGAAACAGCGAAAGAGCGTCCTCCCTCTGATTCTCTTCTATATTTAGGACAAACGGCATTAATGCTAGAATATCTAGTATTGCGGGAGTGCCGCTTATTATTCAAAATTAAGTGTTCATTTAGATAATTCGGTAAATACCCATTAATTCGCTTATACATTATTATGCATTTATCTATCTTATGTTGCTCATAAAACGGAATCCAACCTAGCTTGTTAAACAGGGCAACTGATGGTGTCATGCGGTCAGCATTAGAAATAACGCGTGCCGCGCGTTTTTGCAATCTTAAGACCCTATAAACCGACTCTTTATCGCAATTAGCCCAAACAACGTTAGCGTAAGACATAACAGGGCGAATGATGCTATTATAAAAGTGAAGTCGCTGTTTAAGAGGTAAACAGGCTCGAATCTTCCGCAGTATTGCGATTCTAGAGGCCAACTTCTTACATACTTTCTCAATATGTTCATTAAATGACAATTTGCTGTCAATTTCTGCGCCTTAAAGAGGCTCGAAAGGGTTTTTAGCTGCACGCGCGCGCACAATCTACACACGCCATAACTAAGATGCACGCGTCAGCTGAACCAGTATTAAAATCAGCACACCGGAAGTTAATGCTGCGTAAAATCGCGCGAACCGGAAATAAAATCTGCAGAAAACATTTGTTTTTAGCTCGAAAGTTCGCTCGGTGACCTACCTTGATTTTTTGCATGCACGCACCATTCGCAATGGCACTTCAGATATAAAAGATTCGGGGAAAATTATCTAGTGGAATTTTCTGTAAGCCATAAAACGCGTTTTCTTTAAATACATTTAAATCTACTAGATAGAATTTTTTCATACTGTCTGAAAAGTTAAAGAATTTAGGGAACTTTCCAACAAAGAAATAAAAATGGTAGGTCACCGAATTAGTTTCTCAGATAATTTGCAAAAACTGAAATTTAGAGGACGCTTTTGTGGACCTCGTGTGTTGCCATGGTAACTGATATGACGTCACAAGTACCCTTAAAGTATAGCCCAACAATAGAGTTGCAAGGAGACATATAGTTTGCCCACACCATTAAACATTCTTCTTTGTAATCTTCCATCGTTTCACAAGCAATATAGCAACGAAAAACCCTTTCGAGCCTCCTTAAGGTAGCACAGTCCACATTACTGAGCTGTTTACCGTTTACGGTAACATCTATGTCACTTCTATTTATGTTAGTCACACATCTTTTCCCAGTGATCGTGAGTACTTTAGTCTTCTCTTCATTTAATGGGAGCTTATTCGCTGAAGCCCATAATTGAATTTCAGAGACAGACTTATTTAGTGATGAACTTAAGTTGGCTAAGTTTTTCACATCCGCAAAAGCGGTGACAGTCGTATCGTCTGCTTAAAGGTCCAACTGAGCACTTGTATACAAGGGCAGATCGTTGATAAAGAAAGTGAAAAATAAAGGACCTAAAATACTGCCCTGAGGGACTCCATGCAACATCAAAGCTTCGCTTGACTCACTCCCATTTACACGGACCATTTGCTTCCTATCCAACAAATAAGAGTGACACCAGGCAAGCTCCCGGTTGACTACACCGTACAGCTCCAACTTGCGTAACAATAGCTCATGGCCCCACCATCTTGAAATTATACCCATAGCTCCTTGCGATTGCAGTGCCATTTTGGAAGTTGCTACGTGTGGTGCCCTTCACACACAAGTCATCGTATAAAATTTGCCTGACAGTGTTAACATCTGAATATTCATTATCGCGTTGGACTTAAAAACCTCGTGAAAAGGCTAAAGGAAATGCCGTCTTTACAAGGCCTAGGATACAGAAAGACGTAAAAAAGGCTGTGGCAGCGAGGGGATTTCAAGAATTTGTCAAAGGAGGTGAGTGTTTTGATCTCAGTGTTATTCTTATGAACGATTGATAGTCTGAGTATCAAAAGAGAGCACAAATAAGGTAATTGAAATATTAATTTTCCATAGTAATTTTTACTGATCATTATCAAACTTCTATCGTGATTAGCTCCCACCAGTACTGCGTTGGCTTTGATATCGCAACAAATGACTATGACTGGAAGTGCCCTCCACTCTGCATTGCAGAAGATCTCATGTGATATAAAGTTTGTTTAATCTTTTCAGAATAACAAAGAAATAAATTGCATTGTAATTTCCATCAACTTAAATCAAACAAACTTTAGAACCAAGGAAGGGCATTTGACATCAGTGTTGTCCCCCTGGGTAAAGCATTTGGCATAAAAATAGGCAAAAATGTCAAATCCCTTCGGGGGAGGGGCTTATCATTGACTGGTGCATTATAAACAAAACTACTAGTTCTGATATCATAGCTAGGTTTGCTAAAAATTAACTTTAATTAGATAATAGCTATCGAGAAGATTACTAGTTCTTAAACAAATTTGTGGGTATAAACTGTTCACAGCTTTCGCAGACGTTCGGGCAATGATAGATGTTTTCGGCTTTTGTTTCCCCATATATGGGGCTGATAAAACTTTAAAATTCGTGTCTTCGCAAGCACTGGGGTAATTCTATGGCGCCGAGCTTAGACTTGCCACAAATCGACCTTATGAATTTCAGGGTCGAATATGTTAGGCCGCGAAGCGGCTGTTGTTTAGGTCGCGAAGCGGCCTAGTTGGGGGTGGAAGCGGAATAATGAATAATGAATAAGGGCTTAAAAAACGAAATGAATAAGGAATATATAAGGTTTTGACATTCAGAATAAAGAATTATTTGGTTTCCGTAAAAGAATAATGAAAAATCTTAACAGCAAATCACGTACAGAGTACGCTCAAAGTCACTCTCTTGGCTCTTTTCGCTGGCTGTGTTCACTGATGACCGAGTGATGAGTCTTCAATCGGATAGCACTTTGCGGCACGGTCTTGCCCATGATTGGTTCCTTGGCATTCACCATTGTTTTAAATGTTGTCATTGTCAGGCTCATAGATCTTTGACCTTTGATAGGTGGCCACGCCATGTGTTGTGTTACGATTGTCCATGGTCGCCATTTTTACACGTTTTCGAAGGTTTGAACCATTCTCCGAAGATTTGTGATGACTTTCCGAATACAATTGCCCGAAGGTTTTACGAACGTATCAAAATGTTTCCTGAACGTTTCCTAAGAGATTCTAATATTTCCTAACCTTGCCGACGACCTCAGAGGCGAAGCTTTCCGAACGAGTAAATTGACTAGACTGAACACAGTTTTCGCGCGCGCTTTTGCTAATGCAATTCAGCACGTGCACAAGGATTGCAAAAAAAACAAACATGCCGTCAATAAAGCGATCATTTTATTTACTCAACACCCGCACTATCTGTACTATTTTTCTTTATAACTGAACGGAGTGTATTGTTGGCTTTAGTCTTTTATTACAAAGATATGTTACAAAAAGTAATGATGCAAAGAACTCAGCAATCCACAGCTATTCCTGTTACCGGAACCTCACCGGAACCGTCACCGGAACTCAGTTAGATGTAGCGCATGCGCACTTGCTCGAACAATTGAGACCGATTGCTTTTGCAGAAACTTGCCGATTTCTAACTATCCAGTCCTTAGAATTTCAAGAAATTTGGAAAAAAAATAGTTCAGAAACCACGTGAATGATCTATCGCAAAAAATCTGAATTTTGACATAAGAAATTTTTAATAATACAGAACATGCAGTGAAAACGATTTACGGCGAATTACGGAAATCGTCTATGTCAAAATTTTGTTAGAACAACTTGTCGACAGAAGGGATTTAATGTCAATTCGTGGTGGGCAAATGATGAAAATAATCTGACCACTCGGGATTTTTTAAATAATCAGAAACCATTTTTTAAGCCTTGTTTTTAGCCACCCCCGTTGCCATGGCAACAGTACACACCCTAGCGAAAATGCAACCCTTCTGTAGTTAAGGGCCCATTAAAGTATCTCGTTGCTAAGCTACATGGTTGCTACCCAGGTGCAAATTCACTTCCGGTCAGCCAAAATTTTTTTCGCGCGCTTTTTTCGGCGCCAGTCCGTCGCCGATTCAAGTCGCTGTTTAACTTTTTTACTTCGCTGTAACAAACACAAAAAACACTTTTTGCTTACATCTTTTTTTTGTTTAATGTTCTTCTTTACGGTTGCAACATGTGAGTGGTGCCTCTATTTTTTTAAACTTAGCTGCTTTGCTTGAAAACGTCATCCACGTACGGACGGTACGGACGTATTAACAGAAAGCCGCAGCGATGGCTACACATGATGTTGATGAGGAAATTTCGAAAAGGCAGCAGCACCCGACTTCCAGTGTCAGGTTAGGAATCGAATTTCAAAGATGCGGAGACACAAACTAAAATTAGTATTACGCTATAACCACCTGCAAACTCTGTGTCCGCGGCCTTTTTGACCGCTCCGAAACTCCCTGAAGTCTATTGCGTTAAAACTGTGCGACCTTGTGAACCTGTAGTGTCCGTGAACTGTCCTTCCGAACTTGAGAAACTCCACTGCTTAGATATAATACAAATTAACGAAGTTAACGAGGCCACTAAATTGCAACCACTCACCAAAGACAGCATGGAGCAGCAGAGGCCAGCAGACGGTGAGCAAGGAGGCTTGTAAATTACTTTTGAAAGCAGCTCTATTTCAAGAATTTTATTTTTACATCAAAAGTGCTAACCACTCGGCCGGATAGAAAACTTGACTACTAATGGTGAGCTCGAAACTTATGATAGACAACTTCTCCTAATACAACATCAACCTCGCTTGAGAACCTACTTGACATTAAACTGTGACTGTGAAAAAGAAACTGAATTCGAATTTTGTTCGGTGAAACAAAACACAGTTGAAGAGTTCGAGTCCGAGTGTAGTCGATGTGCGAAAAAAGTCAACTTGAAGAGTAGCATGCCTGTCGTTAAAGCCACAACTCGCCCAAGATCTGCAGGACGTAATTTCGTTGCTCTTTCATTCCTTGTCAATGGTCAATATTTCAAAGATTACCACAACATTCTCGGGACTCTCGGTCTGCATCACGTCAGTTTCACTCAGTAGATCCATATTGTTGAATGGATTGCACCGTTCGTAAAAAGGATCGCCGACAGGAGCGTGCAAAAAGCAAGAACTGAAGCAGTTCGACGTGGAGAAAAAAATCCAGTTCGACGGCTTTTATCTGACTCGTGGCCACTATAGCTCTACCTTCCACGATGCGAAGACTGGCAAAATTATTGCGTACTCACAGGCCATCTCACAGGCCGTACTCACACGAATGTAAGTTGCTTTAGCAGCCTGGCCAACAATGCTTAGGTACCAGGCCGCTGAAAATTCCGTTATTACTTCCGGTGCCGCGAAAAAAAGAACTTTTCTCCTCGAGAGATAATTGTGATTGCTGGATTTTAAAACAATTCGAAAGAACATCATATTTTCTCGGAATTCAAGCATGGGATTTGCGAAAAAATGGAAAACAAAAAAATTATGCGCAAAAGAGTGGTCAAAGAGGCACA
>JAHPZR010032183.1:7500-10486 GCA_019787425.1 Platygyra sinensis | reverse complement strand
GGCACATTTTCTTTTCTCATTTCTTTATTTTTCATCATAAGCCAAAACGCATGCTTAAATTTCTTCGAAACGGCTTTTGAATTGTTATTGTACAAAAAATACGTAAAAAAGGTTTAAGCCATTCAGGCAAAATGCATTTTTCTGTTTCTGGTCACGTGACATTGGGCGTGGTACGAAGACGTCATGTACTGGACTATATTTGCCCCCTATGAGTATTGTCCAAATTTGGTCCAATTGAAGCATACATGTGCAGAGTTATAGCCAATCGATTTTTCCCTAGCAACGGCATCAAAAGATACTTTAATGGGCCCTTAACCTTGACTGTCGCAAAAAACGGGCACTAAGGCATAAATAGTTTAAAAGTAATGGTGAATTAGGCATAGGCACTTGAAAACTGTGTTCGGTCACCCTAAGTTAAGGGAGCAAACGTTTATCAAACCAGTGTTGTCATCGATACCATATATGACGCGCAAAATTAGCGCAATTCTACGTGTGTTCAGTACCTATATTTTTTTCTCATAACTAAGAAAAAACAGCTCAGCCTGCTACACCACTGTTTCTACGGTAAAAATACTTTGATTTATTTTTGGCGAGCACTATGTGGGACTGTCTAATCTTGAATACAAAGTTGATGGAATTGCAACGTCGATGCAACCAAAGTAACTCGACAAACTCGAAACGGAATAATGAATATCGAGCAAAATTAAGTAAGGAATAATGAATAACTTAGAAAAAAAATAAATGGAATAATGAATAAGAGAGATCCAATTATTCCGCTCCCACCTCCGAGCCTAGCGAGCGAGAGGTACTGAATAAACAAGACGAAAGACTTTTCAGAAAGTCTACGCCGAGCTGTGCACCGATCGACAACTTGAAAGCATCTGTCAAAGCCATTTATTCGGGCAAGTTGACCCGTACTTCGAAAGCTGCGACATATTGAGACAACACCTTTTAAGAAATTCATGACAAACTTCAGAAAATAAAAAAAAAAAAAACTCACTCACTTATCTCGCTTTCCGACGCCCACAGTGAAACTCAACAGCTACGGAGACAAAACGCAAAATGTCCTTCGTTTGCGAAGATCGTTGACGCAATTGCCGACTCATTTCCTCGAATTCTATTGGTTCCGAATGTTGTCTTGAATTCGTAATTTTCTCCCAACCAATGGTAAAAGTTAGGATAATTCACGATTGAGTTCAGAACGACATTCATCGTTGTTCGCGACAGATTCGATTCACGACAAATGGTTACCTGTCCCTCATGTACATAATCACAAAATGGACTTGTAATGAAAACCTCAGTCAAACCTCTATAAAAAAAAAAAACTTTCATACTATATGAAGTAGTGATCGAAATCTCTACAGCTCTGCATAATGTCTGCATTTGCATATCCAAATAGCAGACACAAAAAATCAATATCAAATCGGTATCACATATAGCGATGTAGTAACAAAATAAAATTGTGGAAGTATCATTGATAGAAAATAAAATGGCAGTAATTTCAAGTTGTTGTGTGTTTCATGTAAGATACTTTACGTGAAAAAAGCCAGTTACATGTTACATGAATGTCAAAGGTCAGAATCAAAATGTGCATATTTGCACTGTCAATTTCTCAAGGCACGATCGAATGCGAAGGCCAAATTTTCATTGGTCAAACTGTTTTTCGAGACAGTTCCCGCGCAAATCTTTCCTGTGACAGCTTGGAATATGTCGGAAGGAAAGTCGGAGGTTTTCCTCTGGTTACGTTCATTTTCGAATGGACTTGGACCAGAAGGATTAGCAGAAGAGTTTGAAAGCCGAGGTTTTCGGAAAACGAGTTCCCTAAAGTACATTAGGTCATCAGATCTAGAGTGTGTTGTTTCCCTCTCCGCATAAACTGTATCATTGAGACCGAACTCGAACAGCTGAAACGGCAAGAAAATCCTGGACAAAAAGCACAGACCTTGCTACCCAGAGAACTCTTCCCTTCCACCTCACAAGGTTCCCGTGCAAGTTCATTGTCATCACCTACGCAAGCTTCAAAGTTGGTGTTGTTCAACAATGTCTACATGATGCGATTAATGATGCGAGGCCAATGTTATTTCAATTGAAATCTTCGCTCCCTTTCAGTTTGTTACCTGTTCGTGTGAAGACTCGATAGTACCGCCACTAAATCTTTATTAAGACATCTCCATCGCAGAGGATCTCTACTGTTTAAAAGCCGTCGATGGAAACTTTGTTCGAAATCAGGAGGGAACAACACGGACGCATTTGTCGCTTTTCAGTTGGGCCGGTGTATCCGAAGAAATCGCTAACAATGTACTCTTCTGACTTCGTCTTTCGAAAACATAAGCAAGACAGTGCCTTCCGTGTAAGTGGTGTTTCGCAGCTCGCTAAAACAGGCCCTCCGGAAACGAAAAACTTTTCACTCCTTCGCTTATTCCTCTCAGATGCTATGATGACGTGAAGGTTTTACACACCTTATGACGTCAACCGTACCAATTTGCATATTTTGACCGCGCGCTGAATGTCGCACATTTTGACACGAATTGGCCAACTTTGAAGCTCGAGAAAAAATTCGTACGCGCTTGTCAGAAGCCCAAACTCGAAAATTACGAATCAGAGGATCATAGAAAATTTCATTTCATAGGCACTTTAACAGTCGGTCATCTTATGAGCTTATAATACTTCTGAGGATCGATGTGATGTCCCGACTAAATATTGAACAAACATGTTCTCGCGATCAAAGCAGACATGAGCTGGTAGTCTGGTAGTCCGTTCCTGTTCAGTGACTGAACAGGAACGAACACTGTATATCATTGGTTGTGGAACTGCCAGCAATTGAGGTTGTATATCGAAACTCGGTGAGAAGACAAGTGCCGAACATGCTACAGCTCATAAATCTACAGGTAAATGGAATAGATTAATTTACCTCGCTAAGTGTTAAATGAACTTCATGACTCGAATTCACTGAAAATAGTCACAGAATGCGGAGCCCATGAAGTTG
>JAHPZR010032183.1:0-2500 GCA_019787425.1 Platygyra sinensis | reverse complement strand
TTCTTAAACGGTTTCTCACTGGAGTGTTGGGAAGCCGGTGTCTCCTATAAGGCGTAGTGGCCTTAGAGCGGACACGCAGGAAACGCCATGTTTGTTGTAGTTACCGTTGTGCTGCGGATTTCCAAAAGTTCCTACATACTGTAAGTTCTTTAGCAGAAAAGGAAGACAATACCATGTCTGAAACTCAGTCATCTTTACTGGTTTACTAATTGCTTATGTAATCTTCCTATTAAGTGAATCGTTTACAAAGTTCAGGAGTGTAAATGGATCTGACTTGATCTTGATTGTTGGAGGTTATAAATAAATTCTGTTTTGCGACTACACTAACAACACAGGTATCTTTTACAATAAGCACGCAGTGAATGGTAATTTAAAGTGCTACACAAACGAAATTTTCGCATCCTCTTTTATTTGCCCAATCTATAGTTTGCAACCTGCTTAAAATCATGGTGAATTTTTATTTTTGTCAAATCCTAACAGAAAGAGTTGTTTTAGCCGCCGTAATCGACTTTTTCGAGCAAAACTGTGTCTGGGCTCTGGAACCGAGTTTAAGGCGACCTTGTGACGTCACTGGTTGTATTCACGTATGAAGCGCTATTAGATTCTCTCTTGTTTTCACTTGATTTATTCAAGTTTATTCTTCGTATTGTCGATACCAACTAGTTCTCTGCCTTGTAATTTCTGTCCAGCCTTGACAGAAATGGCACATTATGGACGTTAAATGGCACCGAAGTGTAGATTAACCAAAAGGAATGCTACAGATGAGAACAGCTCAGTATATACCTTTCCAACTTCTAGAGTACGTGACTGGAGACTTCCAAGACGAGTGTGCCTACTTTTAATTCAAGACTTGAAGCCTTAACACGATATATCGTCCTTTTGTTCTCTGAAGCTTGGATTGTCACTTTTATCTAAGGTCTATTTAAACTAGCAGTAAGCACATCAGTCATCCGCAAAATCACGCAATTATTAACGGTCCACAAGCTTTGCAGCGAGTACTAGATTGCACATACAGGGCATTCTTTTTAAAAATGTTTAAGCAAGCAATCGGAACGATGATCCTGCTGGTATACGTTGGATCAATGTAGTGATCTAATCGGCTTCGCAAATTAAATGAAGAATATGAAGGCAGAAACCAACACAACGTAGAATGATTTCTTGAAGGTGAACCACTGAGAGTAGTTGTGGTAGACGAAGAGCATCTTTGAAACTAGAATTGTGATCCACAGCATAACACAAAGCGGGAATATTTCGCTTCTCTTACACGTATCTCCCAAATGCAACATTTCACGGCCAATGGATTACTTTGAGTTCTTTAACGTATACTGTATTTAGATCTTCATTTATTAGTATCCAAGTTCAAAGCAATTCGTTAAAACGTCACTAGTTTACACTCCTCAGACGCGTGGCTGAGGTTTTTGGAACGGTCTTCGTATTGACAGGAGTATTTCTTAAGGGGGATTATTTAATACGAGCGCCGAAGGCGCGAGCCTCAAGGGGGGTCTCGGGGCATGCTCCCCCTCCCTCCCCCCATAGAAAATTTTGAAATCAAGAGGCCCGGAAATGCTATTTTCAGCATTGTCCAGGTCATTATTTCAAACTTGATGGAGTGCAAAATAACAGGTACTTTAAGTCATAACAACAACATTTCCCACGTTTCGTTAACTTGATACATTCATACATACATGCCGGATAAGTACCCTAAACGTTTTACAAAAATTTGGCGAGTGCTGCAAAGGAATCTCAGGGTCAAAACTTAAGAACTCCATCCCCGGCTCCGCCGTCAATGTACTAAAAGCAGCGTCAAAACGTCAATATGCACTAAATACACGTATCATCTGGGTTCCCCGAAATTGTATTCCACGCCTTTCGACTTTTGAGACTCCATTTATGAAATCCCGAACGCCTGGCCTGTTAAGGCAATAGTTTCATCATGGGATTATTTTGACTACATATAATACTAGGTCACTTTGATATATTGAGGCCATGTAAGGTTCTCGAATTTCACTTGTACCCATTGTCCTAACAATTTAATTCTTTCCCGATACTTTTAGCGTTTTCTTACAGGGTAATTTAAAAGCTGCAACACTCAAAGTTTGTTTTCCATTCCTGCAATTTTACCAAACACAAACTGTTGTTAAAGTTTAAGCTGAAAATCAAGAGTTTGTGTTTTCAGTCCTCCATTATCGACCTCCAAAGGGACCCCCCCCCCCCCCCTCCTACGCCCCCGAGACTCCTTTCAAAGGTTTATTCTTACAGAATTTGAATTAATTGCATATATGATCTTTCGCTGCCGACGAGCGTTTCTTAAATTGTTGCTGTTGTGATAACTTGTACGATGTGACAGACACAAACAGATTAAAGGTCACTGCAGCACAATCTTGTCTGCGGTGAGCGTCCCGTTTCCTCGAAGTAAAGCGACTTGAAGACTAGAAGCGTTGTTGCTGCGATTGATGCAGCAGCACTCCGGATAGCGAAAAGCCACTTTTTCTTGTTTTAA
>JAHPZR010032182.1:0-13684 GCA_019787425.1 Platygyra sinensis | reverse complement strand
CGGGGTGCCACTGTACGAGATATTTGACCGTACATGATACCTGTTTTTCTAAAAGGGGAGTTATTTTTGTCAACATGATAGATGATGCTAAATAATGGAAATTTATCAGTTACTCACACTTCATTCAAACAGACCTTATCTGTTTTGTTTTCCTGGTAGGTATCCCAGTCCTTATTGTTTAGGGATGTAAGTAGCTTGTATTTCTTTTGTCCAGTGGTCAGCGGTTGACTTTCCTTGAGTGGCCACAGCACAGATAAGGAACTCGTTTTGCAGGTCAATTTCTAAATAGTCGTTTGCATTGTTGTCGTTGCTTGGTGACCAAGCACCTTGTCCGTTAAGTCGGCCATTCGAAGGTGTATCACTGCCACTTGTTGACGAGGCTGAAAAACTGCTGTCTGGTATAGTGGAAACTACTTGGCCACTCCGATGGCATGGGTTTGACATGCTGAAAGGTAATCAGTTCCTATTGGCTGGAACATTTATCGCTATCTTTACGGTTATATTGTTTGAGAAAACATTTATGCTCAGTACCATCGAATGTCGTTACTTGAGCAGACTACCTTTTTCCTTGAGCCATGTTTCATAACACCGCTGCACGTGAGATGACGGTTTCTCGTTCTCAGTAAAGCCATTTTTTGTCATGCAGAAGTCGGCAAAATTAGTTGGAATGCAAAAACAAAGAGTCAATTGAAAATATTCTGTGTGCACTCAAACTATAAGATACAGAACCACCTTGAAGTTTTGTAAGAGTCACCTTAAACTTCAAGGCGGAGACACCACTTTAAACAAAAATTGAAGGATATTTAATCAGACTATGTTGTTGCTATGGTAACGCTTAACGTTAAGGAAAATACCATAACTTCTTGCCCAATTGCTACATTTGAGAAGGGTCATCTGAAAGGAGAAGTGCCTTTTGATCCATAAAAGCGGAAGTGATGAAAAACGCTGGAAAATTGTTATGAGCCACCTAGATAGTGCTCTGATTGGAGTATACAAAAGGACTGCTGTATCGTATGGAATAGGGCTGAGTTTGTACAAGTTAAGATCAGGAATCCGCGTATCGAATCTTCAGTTTACACAACAGTCCAGCGCTTTAATTAATATTCTCCATATTTCAGCGTTATGATTCCAGTTTGTGCCAAACAAAGTGAGATAAGTCACTAAAGCTAAAGATCAAGCATGATATCAAACATGTTGTACCTCGTCTTGCTGAATACACCTCGACTTCACAGAGTGTGAGCAAGTCATTGCTTTCTTAGACTTCTGATGGTCACGTATCGTCCGTACAAAATAGGGACGACAATAAAAGGATTTACCCTCTCCTTGAGGGACGGCATGGATTCTACCACACCTAGGATTAGCCCACACCTCCATCTCTAGAAATTGACCCTTAAAAAAGGAAAAGAAAACCGAAAACACTTTAGCTGATTGATGACAAGTGGCACTTAAATGGCAATAAAATAAAACGTCCATCTATGTTCCCAGTTGATATAAAAAACGACGAAATAGTAAATTAAAACAATAATTTCGCTCTGAAGCCCTGTCTAGCAGTTTTCTTGTTGGCTTTCCTCCTTGGAAAAGCGTTTTCAAAGACGTTTGAAAGAGTTTCAATGTAAACCCTATGTAAGTAGCTATTATTCCTTAATATATTCAAGATACGCTGGCCATGGAATTCGAAGATGTAGTGGGAATTGTTCAGCTTAAGAGACGGTCGTACTGTCTGGTGCATGGGCAGTGTGAATACGAACTGTCAAGTCCATCTGGTTTCCTGCATTTCGTTTGCGTTCTACCCTCTCATGTCAAATGAACATTAAATCTAGTACAATAACTGAACAGTCTCTTTTGCAGCCTTTGTTACGGTCGTCACGTCAAGGTCCCAATAACGGCTGCGAAGGAGACTATAACCTGACCTACCCACTCTGATCTCAAAGTTCTTCAGTTGATCTCCACAGCAGTCACCTCTGTTAACTATGTACAATTCAGGACACCGGCTCTTCTCGTCCCAGGTCTACTCTCCACCAAGGTTGATTTGCTCTTTGTGTGCTTGCACATGTGGATCCAGCATGTAAGGTTGTATTACTGTTACCATCCACTGCTCTGCTACTAACAAAACCATTGCCCGTGCTTATCTGATCCGTTCGCTTCCCAAACGCTAGGTTCTCTTGGGAATACAAGCAGTAATAGTCAATAGGTCCTTTGCACGACCCGGTCACATGGTACGAAGTAAATTATGCTGGGTCGCAAATAACACAGTGGGACTTTCAAAACAAAGGAACGTCGGTCTGGATTGGTAAGAGTTCCTGCCTTATTTGCAAAGATCTTAAGCCATAAAGTAGATTTTAGTTGTATTAACATGGGTTGCGCAAAGAATACCGGGTTACTAAGAACTACTATCGAAATTAGTAAAATATGGTTGCTGTTAGTGCTGCTGTTTTTTGTTGTTAAGATTAACCTATTGACGTCTGTGCCAGTTGTAAACCGGCCGTGACAAGCATTGCCTTTGTTCTACTTCTGACGTCATCGTTTTTGACCAAAATTAGCACCATCTATACTCAGATTCTGTTGGGGAAAAAGATCTTTCCAATGGTGCCTGAAATATGCAAGAAAAAGCCAAAAAAATCCTTACACAAGAACTGTCCGTCTCGATAACGTTTTCTCGGGATTTTTGAAACTGATAGGAAGCCCAGTAGACAGTCAATCACTACAGCCAAAACTCTATAAATGATTTGAGGAAGAGGTAAGGCGAAAAAAGGTCACTTTGTTTTAAAATCAAAATTTCGATTACTGCGAAAGCCTGAGCAAAAATGTAGTAAAACCCGATGCTAGTGGAAAGAAAGGCATGCTTTCATGTTGCAAAAGCCCTTTTGAAAAAATTCTGGGTCAATGGGTTAACTATAAATAAGTCTTTCTTATTATTCAAATCTTGACGACGTTGTTATTTTTAGTGAATTTAGTTTAGCAAAAGTTCATGAGGTAATGCTTGATGTTTGAAGTGCATCTAGGTGAAGTTGTCAGAAAGTCTGCCTTGCTTATTTCATTTAAAACGTATGAATAAAATGGTACGAAAGGTATATGATAATACCTCTTGAATAGACTCCCACTTCACAAAGGGTTAGCGTTTCTTGCCTCGTGGTCATGATACCAACATATCTGCCAGTCGTAAGTGGATTCGAGAAGCATAGAGCTGAGGCTTTGAACTGAATAAAACTGTAGAGCCCGATACATTCAGGATTAAGTGTCACATTTGGGTTGTTACCTGCATATTAAGACACAACAAGATTGTAATGGCTTCTAAAAAATTATGGCAATAAATTTAAGCTATTTTATTATGAATTCTTGGACACTGTTGAAGTCTGAAGTAACAGCTAAAGCGGAAAAATATCAAACAGTAGTTGATTTATTGTCGATTGATTTGTTCACAGCTGTAAAATACATAGGTTGCAAAATGTATCTAAAAAGTTTGGAATCGAGCTGTAAAAATGCCATACGCGCCAGCCAGGTATTCGCTTACTCAGATGTTTCGTTGCAGATGGTAAAGCAAGTAAATGCTACAATATTGGCACTTTACATTTTGCTGACTGTAACTGTGAACAACATGGCTTTTCATAATTATGTCGCGGATGTATAAATATGAGTCTTATTTAAAAGGGAGGCTGAATAACGATAGTCTGTTCAAAACCAACGCTGCAAATTAAAGTGAAACAGTTTTCTCTGCTGCCAAATTATAGACATATACTAATGTAACCAACAAGAACGCGTTAATCGTGAGGGATCACAAGCAAGTTGCTCCTTACATAGGTATAAGCATTCTTACGATTGCACCGCATTGGGATTGAGATGAGAAGATGAGAATAAATGTTGCCTGCCTTAACCCAGCCACAAGTAAATTTTTGTCTTTTTCATATTCATTTGAAGAATGATATGTTGGTATTGATAAATGTTGAAGACTGATTAGTTCTTCTGCTGTTAGTTATACTGTGTTGGGAAAACGCCGTGTAAGTTAAGAATAAAAATTATGGACCTTAAGCGCGCGCGTTTTGAGACACGGACGCCAGCCGGAAGCGAGTTGTTTTCCCTTCCGCTTTGCCTTCACACAACCACAATTATATTGTTAAGTATCTTTCCTCCATTAGACACCACTGTCCTGGCACGCGAAATGTTTTCTTCCGGTTGCCGTCCGCGTCTCAAAAACGCGCGTGCCTAAGCTCCCTTAACAGCGGCTGTATTTCTCCATTAGAGACAAAGAATAGCACGAGCTGCTGATGCAATGATGGCTAGAGTGAAGAAAATTCACAATTTGATGATCAAAGTAAAAGAAGTTGTTTCCTTCCTTTTCATTACGTTGCTCTCTAAAAGTAATATCAAAGATGTTCGCGTTTCTTTCTGTCGAGTTAAAGAAACACTCGTGAAAGTCTGGGAAGACTCGGAAAAGGTGAAACTCGTTCTCAGGGCTTTTCTCTGGGAACGAGGTTTGAAAAGATGTGAAACACATGTTTGTCGGCTCTTGTTCCCACAGCATTCCTTGTTCTACTCGTGTTAGTATAACTCGATAGAATCACGACGGACATATTTTCAATTCCTTAATTATTGAAGCAGCGATCATATATATGCTGGTCGTATGCAAGTAAAATAGTTCACTGCAGCTGAAAGCTGACTCTTACCCAGTGTTATCTTATAATCTTTACTCCTTTGCTGTAAGTTGGGGTCCGTTGTAAACCTGTTAACGATATACACCTCGGATACTGGCACGCCCTTTGAACCGAGGTCCACTCGCCACCAACTGGGATTGTCTGAGTGAGTGTGCGAACAGTGTCCATTCTCATAATCAGGATAAGCAGTCCCGTCCACCGCTTTACGCGCCGCACCTTCTAAAGGTCCAATGCCAAATAAGGAGGACTGGGTTGCAGGCTTACCAAGAGCAATATTCTCTGTATAAGTGTGAATTAAAATAATGTAACAGTGAGCTGGAAGGAGAAGATGATGAATGAGCCGGAGTTGACAGCTGGAGGTGTCTCAAAAAAGGATAAACTGTAGCTCAATTCATGAGAGGTTCACATCGAGCAAATCCCTACATTGAATCTGAATTTCATGTATGCGTATAAAAATGTACCAACTGACAGATTAACATTTTCCAGTGCACGTGCAATTAATTTTCAGAAAATGAGAATTTTTAGAGTCTGGTTCAATTAATGTTTGTACAATGTGCATTTTTCACTCGCGTTGAAAGAAATTGACACGAACTTCGCATCATCCTTGGAACAAAGACATCGACTTTACATCCACAGAACTTATGCAAGTGACATTGAAATGTCTACCTGGCTCCAGTTTCACTCCAAAGACTTCTGTTCTCAGACATACGCTGTTATGGTGCGTTTTCGGAAAGAATCGCAAATACTTTGCTAACACGCCATCAATAAGAATGTGTTTAGACTCAGAATTGTTGTCATCATTTGCTTTGAATAACTGCAAGAAACCAACCAAAATATTGGTAATTTATCAATACTTTTTCTCCATGTTTTATCTGTAACGTAGCTCCCTTTGGGCCAAGTTCACGGACTGAAAGTCGTAGTCGTAAAGTCGTAGCTTCGAACTATCTGCACCACCCTGGGCCATTAATTTTTTGGGCAAAAAGTCTGGATATTTTTTCTGGTCGAAGATTTTTTTAGGGGAAATTTCCAAGCCTCTCACAAGCAAAGATTTAGCTTTTGTGTTTCACTCAGCTCGATTAGCTTTTAATTACTCTGAATAAAAAGTTACCTTTTTTTTATATCAATATATTATAACTAAATTTTTCTTCCGAAAAATTTCCGAGGATTTCCGAAAATAACCAAAGATTGCCGGTTACTGCCGAGGAAGATCTGATAATACCTCGATTATACATCAACTAATTTAAGACAGTTTCCGCTGAACGTTCGAGCAATAAAGACAAAAATAAAATTACTAAAAAATTCTCATGCACAGGAGCTCTTAGATGTTTCAGAGTGTTAACACGCTCTCATAACACGTACGAAAACAACGTTTTAAGATATTTTTCTTGTTCAGAAGAAAACAAAGATTGCGAGCTATCTTCTGGTATGGGGGTGGGAACTAAGTCAAGTAAGATTTCTAAATGTTTTCCGGTCTTGTTTTTCTAATAAAACTCTTATATTCAGGCAAAAAGAGATGTATCGCCTTTTGGGGCACCAGTCTAGAAAATTGCTCAAACTTTGAAGAGAATCCCTCTTAAGTGCCTTTACAGTAGAGTTAGAGGGTCAAATATTTATGTAAAAGGCAACGTCTTTGCGATTTGACGTCATTTCCCCACTACATCGCGTCATCCGGCTTTAAATTCTGTCTCGCCGTTGATAACAGGCAGTTCAGGTAATCACGTCGGCGACGCCGAGGACAACGTGTTACCTACGTATCTCCCGGTATCAAGTTTTGTTTTTCACTGTCAAGTTATATCGGCAACACAGCGATAAATTTGAAATAGACATTTTAAAAACATTTAAAAAGTTACTGGTCGTAGTTCACGTCATTTTCACGGTTGTTGTTTTGCGGAGGACGGTAAACAAAATGTACGATCATCAAATATTTTGTTTGCGGACGTTGCCGTTGCCGTCGTGGTTGATTTTTGCTTTTAACTCATGATATAAAAATATTTTAAGATAAAATACCCAATTATATTCTACAGGAAAATGATCGCAGAACACGACAATGTAACGCAAATATAAACAAAAAAGACCTTTCCATAGATCACTTAACCTTATCTAATTTAGGAAATATGCGAAGCATAAAAACTTGTTACAAACGCATGGAAATGTGGGGCCCTAATTCTTACAATTTTGTCAAATTAAAGTAATACATATTTCAGGTGTGGGAGAGTTAATTATCATTATTTTTTGTTTGAACAGGACCAAACCGAAATACGTGACTCCGTCGAAGTGGACACATTAACGATTCGAAGTTCCATATCAAAGCAATAGTTGTGTAACCACGCACGTAAAGATAAAAGCAATATCCTTTGTTGTTAAGACAGGGATGAGGGGATGTAAATAGCCTTTATTTAACAACTATTCGATCGGAAGCCCACCCAGCTTCTCAATATCGTGCATGGGCAGCCACAAAACAAACATTATGTTGAAGAACTGACAACATAATGTCCTTTTAGTGCGAGGCATTTCCTGTTATTCTACAGTCTGCGGGTTCAGGTTTCCTGACCAATCAGGAGAATGCACGTGTCCGAGGTGTAACTAAAAGTTATGTCATCAGTTACACGCGGCCCTTCCTGCGTTCATCGTCATCCTGTGAACAGCTACTCTAGAGTCGCTTAGTCAAAATTTTTTCCCACCGCCTGCCCCGTCACCTACCTGCTGACTGTCTAGGTATAAGGTTGTTTTGTGTTTAAATATTTGTTGTTACTTGCTGTACGTGGCGGATTTTTATCCCCACCTTTCCTGAAGAGATTTCAGTTTTAAATGTTTTTCAAATAAAACCGTCACATTTGTGGCCATTTATCCCAAACAGCTGTTTATCGTTCGTTGTCCCACTTTTCTCTTCAGCAAACTAGGTGCGAAGCCTCGTGGAGCTCTGGATATATTAATTACGTTGAATGCCTCGCAGTAAAAGATTATTTATCCGGAAAAGAATGTTGCTAACTAGTTGAGCGTAAGGATAATAAGTAAATGCGGTTTAGTTATCTGAATTGCATGTAGAGAATTGGAAACAAGTAGAAAGTGAAGAAAATTTGCAAGACAAAGTGTTGTTTTTCTCTTTAAAAAAAACTTTTAGAAAAAAACTATTCCCCCAAAATCAAATCAATACCATAAAAATTTGAAATCGAACAATCAAGTTAATAAACGACATCAAGCAAAATTAGTGTTTTCCTAATTAGGACCAAAACTGAAGTTCTTAATCATAGAGATTAGGGAAGATTAATTGTTTGGTTTTTTTTTTTAAGTTAACACGTTATGTGTTGTTGAAAGTGTAGTGCATGAGGCCAAATAAGATGATTCGTGATCAGGGATTGGGTTCTCAGTACGTTACTGCATTGAAATGTTTGAACCAACAATATTATTCTACTTATTGCCAAGAAAACTGTACTCACCGGAAACTGAATGAAGGCGAACTGCGAAGAAACGCGAGAGTTGAACAGAGTACAAAATCAAACTTATCCCCATGCCTTGTGATTCTGTTTCATTCAGAAAATTCTAGATTTCGAAATATGTTATCCTCTTCTCGATATTGGCAATGGGTATTATAAGGGACAACTGTGTGGTCAAGTTGTCACTACGGGCTGGAATTCAACTCTGAACTTTCCTTGCTCGTGCCCTTGCTGCTACAGGGGCATTTGTTGTCGTTACGCATTTCCGAGGTTCAACACTGGGGTTGCACGCTTTGTCAATAGTCCAACTGGTCAGCAGATTTCCACCAGTTGGGATTGTTTCCTTTCTGTTTGCAAACTGCTGTTCGTTCACTCGGTGTCGTAGTTTTCTTTGTGGTCCTCTGCAAGAAGAAATAGGGCAAGGCCTTTAAGTCCGGAATGCAGCATAGCAAGTGGGTCACGGAAGGAACTAAAAATCGCTTTTTTATCACTTGTCAAAAAATACTAAGCTCTGCGTGATGGCGACAAATGTGACGGTTTTATTTGAAAAAACATTTAAAACTGAAATCTCTTCAGGAAAGGTGGGGATAAAAAATCCGCCACGTACAGCAAGTAACAACAAATATTTAAAACACAAACAACCTTATACCTAGACAGTCAGCAGGTAGGTGACGGGGCAGGCGGTGGGAAAAAATTTTGACTAAGCGACTCTAGAGTAGCTGTTCACAGGATGACGATGAACGCAGGAAGGGCCGCGTGTAACTGATGACATAACTTTTAGTTACACCTCGGACACGTGCATTCTCCTGATTGGTCAGGAAAACCTGAACCCGCAGACTGTAGAATAACAGGAAATGCCTCGCACTAAAAGGACATTATGTTGTCAGTTCTTCACAACATAATGTTTTGTTTTGTGGCTGCCCATGCACGATATTGAGAGCTGGGTGGGCTTCCGATCGAATAGTTGTTAAATAAAGGCTATTTACATCCCCTCATCCCCTGTCTTAACAACAAAGGATATTGCTTTTATCTTTACGTGCGTGGTTACACAACTATTGCTTTGATATGGAAACTTCGAATCGTTAATGTGTCCACTTCGACGGAGTCACGTATTTCGGTTTGGTCTGTTCAAAACAAAAAATAATGATAATTAACTCTCCCACACCTGAAATATGTATTACTTTAATTTGACAAAATTGTAAGAATTAGGGCCCCACAATTTCCCATGCGTTTGTAACAAGTTTTTATGCTTCGCATATTTCCTAAATTAGATAAGGTTAAGTGATCTATGGAAAGGTCTTTTTTTGTTTATATTTGCGTTACATTGTCGTGTTCTGCGATCATTTTCCTGTAGAAATATAATTGGGTATTTTATCTTAAAATATTTTTATATCATGAGTTAAAAGCAAAAATCAACCACGACGGCAACGGCAACGTCCGCCAAACAAAATATTTGATGATCGTACATTTTGTTTACCGTCCTCCGCAAAACAACAACGTGAAAAATGACGTGAACTACGACCAGTAACTTTTTAAATGTTTTTTAAATGTCTATTTCAAATTTATCGCTGTGTTGCCGATATAACTTGACAGTGAAAACAAAACTTGATACCGGGAGATACGTAGGTAACACGTTGTCCTCGGCGTCGCCGACGTGATTACCTGAACTGCCTGTTATCAACGGCGAGACAGAATTTAAAGCCGGATGACGCGATGTAGTGGGGAAATGACGTCAAATCGGCAAAGACGTTGCCTTTTACATAAATATTTGACCCTCTAACTCTACTTAAAGGCACTTAAGAGGGATTCTCTTCAAAGTTTGAGCAATTTTTCTAGACTGGTGCCCCAAAAGGCGATACATCTCTTTTGCCTGAAATATAAGAGTTTTATTAGAAAAACAAGACCGGAAAACATTTAGAAATCTTACTTGACTTAGTTCCCACCCCCATACCAGAAGATAGCTCGCAATCTTTGTTTTCTTCTGAACAAGAAAATATCTTAAAACGTTGTTTTCGTACGTGTTATGAGAGCGTGTTAACACTCTGAAACATCTAAGAGCTCCTGTGCATGAGAATTTTTTAGTAATTTTATTTTTGTCTTTATTGCTCGAACGTTCAGCGGAAACTGTCTTAAATTAGTTGATGTATAATCGAGGTATTATCAGATCTTCCTCGGCAGTAACCGGCAATCTTTGGTTATTTTCGGAAATCCTCGGAAATTTTTCGGAAGAAAAATTTAGTTATAATATATTGATATAAAAAAAAGGTAACTTTTATTCAGAGTAATTAAAAAGCTAATCGAGCTGAGTGAAACACAAAAGCTAAATCTTTGCTTGTGAGAGGCTTGGAAATTTCCCCTAAAAAAATCTTCGACCAGAAAAAATATCCAGACTTTTTGCCCAAAAAATTAATGGCCCAGGGTGGTGCAGATAGTTCGAAGCTACGACTTTACGACTACGACTTTTCAGTCCGTGAACTTGGCCCAAAGGGAGCTACGTTACAGATAAAACATGGAGAAAAAGTATTGATAAATTACCAATATTTTGGTTGGTTTCTTGCAGTTATTCAAAGCAAATGATGACAACAATTCTGAGTCTAAACACATTCTTATTGATGGCGTGTTAGCAAAGTATTTGCGATTCTTTCCGAAAACGCACCATAACAGCGTATGTCTGAGAACAGAAGTCTTTGGAGTGAAACTGGAGCCAGGTAGACATTTCAATGTCACTTGCATAAGTTCTGTGGATGTAAAGTCGATGTCTTTGTTTCCAAGGATGATGCGAAGTTTCGTGTCAATTTCTTTCAACGCGAGTGAAAAAATGCACATTGTACAAACATTAATTGAACCAGACTCTAAAAATTCTCATTTTCTGAAAATTAATTGCACGTGCACTGGAAAATGTTAATCTGTCAGTTGGTACATTTTTATACGCATACATGAAATTCAGATTCAATGTAGGATTTGCTCGATGTGAACCTCTCATGAATTGAGCTACAGTTTATCCTTTTTTGAGACACCTCCAGCTGTCAACTCCGGCTCATTCATCATCTTCTCCTTCCAGCTCACTGTTACATTATTTTAATTCACACTTATACAGAGAATATTGCTCTTGGTAAGCCTGCAACCCAGTCCTCCTTATTTGGCATTGGACCTTTAGAAGGTGCGGCGCGTAAAGCGGTGGACGGGACTGCTTATCCTGATTATGAGAATGGACACTGTTTCGCACACTCACTCAGACAATCCCAGTTGGTGGCGAGTGGACCTCGGTTCAAAGGGCGTGCCAGTATCCGAGGTGTATATCGTTAACAGGTTTACAACGGACCCCAACTTACAGCAAAGGAGTAAAGATTATAAGATAACACTGGGTAAGAGTCAGCTTTCAGCTGCAGTGAACTATTTTACTTGCATACGACCAGCATATATATGATCGCTGCTTCAATAATTAAGGAATTGAAAATATGTCCGTCGTGATTCTATCGAGTTATACTAACACGAGTAGAACAAGGAATGCTGTGGGAACAAGAGCCGACAAACATGTGTTTCACATCTTTTCAAACCTCGTTCCCAGAGAAAAAGCCCTGAGAACGAGTTTCACCTTTTCCGAGTCTTCCCAGACTTTCACGAGTGTTTTCTTTAACTCGACAGAAAGAAAACGCGAACATCTTTGATATTACTTTTAGAGAGCAACGTAATGAAAAGGAAGGAAACAACTTCTTTACTTTGATCATCAAATTGTGAATTTTCTTCACTCTAGCCATCATTGCATCAGCAGCTCGTGCTATTCTTTGTCTCTAATGGAGAAATACAGCCGCTGTTAAGGGAGCTTAGGCACGCGCGTTTTTGAGACGCGGACGGCAACCGGAAGAAAAACATTTCGCGTGCCAGGACAGTGGTGTCTAATGGAGGAAAGATACTTAACAATATAATTGTGGTTGTGTGAAGGCAAAGCGGAAGGGAAAACAACTCGCTTCCGGCTGGCGTCCGTGTCTCAAAACGCGCGCGCTTAAGGTCCATAATTTTTATTCTTAACTTACACGGCGTTTTCCCAACACAGTATAACTAACAGCAGAAGAACTAATCAGTCTTCAACATTTATCAATACCAACATATCATTCTTCAAATGAATATGAAAAAGACAAAAAATTTACTTGTGGCTGGGTTAAGGCAGGCAACATTTATTCTCATCTTCTCATCTCAATCCCAATGCGGTGGCAATCGTAAGAATGCTTATACCTATGTAAGGAGCAACTTGCTTGTGATCCCTCACGATTAACGCGTTCTTGTTGGTTACATTAGTATATGTCTATAATTTGGCAGCAGAGAAAACTGTTTCACTTTAATTTTGCAGCGTTGGTTTTTGAACAGACTATCGTTATTCAGCCTCCCTTTTAAATAAGACTCATATTTATACATCCGCGACATAATTATGAAAAGCCATGTTGTTCACAGTTACAGTCAGCAAAATGTAAAGTGCCAATATTGTAGCATTTACTTGCTTTACCATCTGCAACGAAAACATCTGAGTAAGCGAATACCTGGCTGGCGCGTATGGCATTTTTACAGCTCGATTCCAAACTTTTTAGATACATTTTGGCAACCTATGTATTTTACAGCTGTGAACAAATCAATCGACAATAAATCAACTACTGTTTGATATTTTTCCGCTTTAGCTGTTACTTCAGACTTCAACAGTGTCCAAGAATTCATAATAAAATAGCTTAAATTTATTGCCATAATTTTTTAGAAGCCATTACAATCTTGTTGTGTCTTAATATGCAGGTAACAACCCAAAATGTGACACTTAATCCTGAATGTATCGGGGCTCTACAGTTTTATTTCAGTTCAAAGCCTCAGCTCTATGCTTCTCGAATCCACTTACGACTGGCAGATATGTTGGTATCATGACCACGAGGCAAGAAACGCTAACCCTTTGTGAAGTGGGAGTCTATTCAAGAGGTATTATCATATACCTTTCGTACCATTTTATTCATACGTTTTAAATGAAATAAGCAAGGCAGACTTTCTGACAACTTCACCTAGATGCACTTCAAACATCAAGCATTACCTCATGAACTTTTGCTAAACTAAATTCACTAAAAATAACAAACGTCGTCAAGATTTGAATAATAAGAAAGGACTTATTTATAGTTAACCCATTGACCCAGAATTTTTTCAAAAGGGCTTTTGCAACATGAAAGCATGCCTTTCTTTCCACTAGCATCGGGTTTTACTACATTTTTTGCTCAGGCTTTCGCAGTAATCGAAATTTTGATTTTAAAACAAAGTGACCTTTTTTCGCCTTACCTCTTCCTCAAATCATTTATAGAGTTTTGGCTTGTAGTGATTGACTGTCTACTGGGCTTCCTAATCAGTTTCAAAATCCCGAGAAAACGTTATCGAGACGGACAGTTCTTGTGTAAGGATTTTTTTGGCTTTTTCTTGCATATTTCAGGCACCATTGGAAAGATCTTTTTCCCCAACAGAATCTGAGTATAGATGGTGCTAATTTTGGTCAAAAACGATGACGTCAGAAGTAGAACAAAGGCAATGCTTGTCACGGCCGTGTTACAACTGGCACAGACGTCAATAGGTTAATCTTAA
>JAHPZR010032181.1:7500-11562 GCA_019787425.1 Platygyra sinensis | reverse complement strand
ATTCTGAGTCTAAACACATTCTTATTGATGGCGTGTTAGCAAAGTATTTGCGATTCTTTCCGAAAACGCACCATAACAGTATATGTATGAGAACAGAAGCCTTTGGAGTGAAACTGGAGCCAGGTAAACACTTCAATGTCACCTGCATAAATTCTCTGGATGTAAAGTCGATGTCTTTGTTCCAAGGATGATGCAAAGTTCGTGTCAATTTCTTTCAACTCGAGTGAAAAATGCAGATTGTACAAAATGAATTGAACCAGACTCTAAAAATTCTCATTTTCTGAAAATTAAGTGCACGCGCACTGGAAAATTTTAATCTGTCAGTTGGTACATTTTTATACGCATACATGAAATTCAGATTCAATGTAGGGATTGCTCGATGTGAACCTCTCATGACTTGAGCTACAGTTTATCCTTTTTTGAGACACCTCCAGCTGTCAACTCCGGCTCATTCATCCTCTTCTCCTTCAAGCTCACTGTTACATTATTTTAAATTCACACTTATACAGAAAATATTGCTCTTGGTAAGCCTGCAGCTCAGTCCTCCTTATTTGGCATTGGACCTTTAGAAGGTGCGGCGCGTAAAGCGGTGGACGGGATTGCTGATCCTGATTATGAGAATGGACACTGTTCGCACACTCACTCAGACAATCCCAGTTGGTGGCGAGTAGACCTCGGTTCAAAGGGCGTGCCAGTATCCGAGGTGTATATCGTTAACAGGTTTACAACGGACCCCAACTTACAGCAAAGGAGTAAAGATTATAAGATAACACTGGGTAAGAGTCAGCTTTCAGCTGCAGTGAACTATTTTACTTGCATACGACCAGCATATATATGATCGCTGCTTCAATAATTAAGGAATTGAAAATATGTCCGTCGTGATTCTATCGAGTTATACAAACACGAGTAGAACAAGGAATGCTGTGGGAACACGAGCCGACAAACATGTGTTTCACATCTTTTCAAACCTCGTTCCCAGAGAAAAGCCCTGGGAACGAGTTTACCTTTTCCGAGTCTTCCCAGACTTTCACGAGTGTTTCTATAACTCGATAGAAAGAAACGCGAACATCTTTGCTATTAGTTTTAAAGAGCAACGTAATGAAAAGGAAGGAAGCAACTTGTTTTCTTTGATCATCAAATTGTGAATTTTCTTCACTCTAGCCATCATTGCATCAACAGCTCGTGCTATTCTTTGTCTCTAATGAAGAAATACAGCCGCCGTTAAGGGAGCTTAAGCATGCGCGTTTTTGAGACGCGGACGGCAACCGGAAGAAAACATTTCGCGTGCCAGGACAGTGGTGTCTCCTGATTTCTTATACTAACCATCTCTAATGGAGGAAAGATACTTAACAATATAATTGTGGTTGTGTGAAGGCAAAGCGGAAGGGAAAACAGCTCGCTTCCGGCTGGCGTCCGTGTCTCAAAACGCGCGCGCTTAAGGTCCATAATTTTTATTCTTAACTTACACGGCGTTTTCCCAACACAGTATAACTAACAGCAGAAGAAACTAATCAGTCTTCAACATTTATCAATACCAACATATCATTCTTCAAATGAATATGAAAAAGACAAAAATTTACTTGTGGCTGGGTTAAGGCAGGCAACATTTATTCACATCTTCTCATCTCAATCCCAATGCGGTGCAATCGTAAGAATGCTTATACCTATGTAAGGAGCAACTTGCTTGTGATCCCTCACGATTAACGCGTTCTTGTTGGTTACATTAGTATATGTCTATAATTTGGCAGCAGAGAAAACTGTTTCACTTTAATTTGCAGCGTTGGTTTTGAACAGACGATCGTTATTCAGTCTCCCTTTTAAATAAGACTCATATTTATACATCCGCGACATAATTATGAAAAGCCATGTTGTTCACAGTTACAGTCAGCAAAATGTAAAGTGCCAATATTGTAGCATTTACTTGGTTTACCATCTGCAACGAAACATCTGAGTAAGCGAATACCTGGCTGGCGCGTATGACATTTTCCAGCTCGATTCCAAACTTTTTAGATACATTTTGCAACCTATGTAATTTACAGCTGTGAACAAATCAATCGACAATAAATCAACTACTGTTTGATATTTTTCCGCTTTAGCTGTTACTTCAGACTTCAACAGTGTCCAAGAATTCATAATAAAATAGCTTAAATTTATTGCCATAAATTTTTTAGAAGCCATTACAATCTTGTTGTGTCTTAATATGCAGGTAACAACCCAAATGTGACACTTAATCCTGAATGTATCGGGCTCTACAGTTTTATTCAGTTCAAAGCCTCAGCTCTATGCTTCTCGAATCCACTTACGACTGGCAGATATGTTGGTATCATGACCACGAGGCAAGAAACGCTAACCCTTTGTGAAGTGGGAATCTATTCAAGAGGTATTATCATATACCTTTCGTACCATTTTATTCATACGTTTTAAATGAAATAAGCAAGGCAGACTTTCTGACAACTTCACCTAGATGCACTTCAAACATCAAGCATTACCTCATGAACTTTTGCTAAACTAAATTCACTAAAAATAACAACGTCGTCAAGATTTGAATAATAAGAAAGACTTATTTATAGTTAACCCATTGACCCAGAATTTTTTCAAAAGGGCTTTTGCAACATGAAAGCATGCCTTTCTTTCCACTAGCATCGGGTTTTACTACATTTTTGCTCAGGCTTTCGCAGTAATCGAAATTTTGATTTTAAAACAAAGTGACCTTTTTTCGCCTTACCTCTTCCTCAAATCATTTATAGAGTTTTGGCTGTAGTGATTGACTGTCTACTGGGCTTCCTATCAGTTCAAAATCCCGAGAAAACGTTATCGAGACGGACAGTTCTTGTGTAAGGATTTTTTGGCTTTTTCTTGCATATTTCAGGCACCATTGGAAAGATCTTTTTCCCCAACAGAATCTGAGTATAGATGGTGCTAATTTTGGTCAAAAACGATGACGTCAGAAGTAGAACAAAGGCAATGCTTGTCACGGCCGGTTACAACTGGCACAGACGTCAATAGGTTAATCTTAACAACAAAAAACAGCAGCACTAACAGCAACCATATTTTACTAATTTCGATAGTAGTTCTTAGTAACCCGGTATTCTTTGCGCAACCCATGTTAATACAACTAAAATCTACTTTATGGCTTAAGATCTTTGCAAATAAGGCAGGAACTCTTACCAATCCAGACCGACGTTCCTTTGTTTTGAAAGTCCCACTGTGTTATTTGCGACCCAGCATAATTTACTTCGTACCATGTGACCGGGTCGTGCAAAGGACCTATTGACTATTACTGCTTGTATTCCCAAGAGAACCTAGCGTTTGGGAAGCGAACGGATCAGATAAGCTCGGGCAATGGTTTTGTTAGTAGCAGAGCAGTGGATGGTAACAGTAATACAACCTTACATGCTGGATCCACATGTGCAAGCACACAAAGAGCAAATCAACCTTGGTGGAGAGTAGACCTGGGACGAGAAGAGCCGGTGTCTGAATTGTACATAGTTAACAGAGGTGACTGCTGTGGAGATCAACTGAAGAACTTTGAGATCAGAGTGGGTAGGTCAGGTTATAGTCTCCTTCGCAGCCGTTATTGGGACCTTGACGTGACGACCGTAACAAAGGCTGCAAAAGAGACTGTTCAGTTATTGTACTAGATTTAATGTTCATTTGACATGAGAGGGTAGAACGCAAACGAAATGCAGGAAACCAGATGGACTTGACAGTTCGTATTCACACTGCCCATGCACCAGACAGTACGACCGTCTCTTAAGCTGAACAACTCCCACTACATCTTCGAATTCCATGGCCAGCGTATCTTGAATATATTAAGGAATAATAGCTACTTACATAGGGTTACATTGAAACTCTTTCAAATGTCTTGAAACGCTTTTCCAAGGAGGAAAGCCAACAAGAAAACTGCTAGACAGGGCTTCAGAGCGAAATTATTGTTTTAATTTACTATTTCGTCGTTTTTTATATCAACTGGGAACATAGATGGACGTTTATTTTATTGCCATTTAAGTGCCACTTGTCATCAATCAGCTAAAGTGTTTTCGGTTTTCTTTTCCTTTTTTA
>JAHPZR010032181.1:0-2500 GCA_019787425.1 Platygyra sinensis | reverse complement strand
AATACAAAATGACCGTTACATATAAGAGCTTTGAAATATAAAATAAGAAGCTATGATAGGTTAAAAAGTAGCTAATTTTGTTCATCGACGAACGACGTATAAATGATAATTTGAATTGTAAATCTAAAAATTCAATTTATCTTATTGAATGTAAGAAATGCACAAAGCAGTACATTGGAGAGACAAAACGCCAGCTACACGAACGCTTAGGCGAACATCGGCGTTCCATCCAAAATCACCATCAGCTCATCAAGCCCACTCCTGTTACTAAACATTTTAACCAACCTGGCCACTCCATTGACCATCTTCTTTTAACTCCCTTGGAACTCAGTCACAGCAAGCGTGACGCCGTACTTAAAGCACGTGAGGCACATCTTATAAACACTTGACACTTGAGCCGCTTGTTATCAATAGACACGATGAACAAAATAAGCTACTTTTTTACTAGTATTTAACTGATTTTCTCTTTTTTTCGTATATCTTTACGTGCTTAACGTCTATTAAAACTAAAACATTTCAGTGAATCATAGCAACGCACAAATATTTAATGGCAATGTATTTATGCCTGAATTTTTGAAAACAGGGTTAGCAAAGATAAGGACTCATTCTGCTACTATTTAATTATGTCCACATCCACTTGAAAACAAATCTCTAACCAGAAAGCAAGCTAAAAAAAAAACGAAAAGCCGTGAACAACACAGTAAACAAGCTAATATGAGACAGGGGAAGTTGTGAAAAGTTACACAAAAAGTTTAGGTTTGCCGACCCGGTTTTCATAACTTCAGGATTATTTGTGATAAGTGCCTTTTTATTACATCGGGAAGCATATGTAAAGCAATCCTAATGCCACATCATAAGCCCCAAATGGTGAGTAAACCAGATTATCAAATTGGTGAAAAATTAGAGATCTCCCGGTAGTCTTTAGATGTCAGTAATTGCTTCCGAATAATTTTGAACAATTTTTCAGTTCACGAGTCTACCTGCATTGGCCTAACTACATGGTGAACATCTTTTGTCCTAATGTGAGCTAATGTCAGAAAGTAGCCACGGTTAAGTAAATTTCGTGGAATCTCGAATTTGCAATGATTAGATACAAAATATCGAAGATAATGGTGATATTAAAATTTGTTAAAGACAATTGGTGATTTCTGACCAGTTATTTTGAAACAGTACCCATATATAATTAATCAAAGGAAAACAAAATTTATAATTGAAGGTAAAAACAGAGAATGCTTCTCCTTTTCTGGTGAGATTAACATTTTCGGCTTCCAAATTTAAATGTAATACTTAACGTCATTGTGCTAAAAGATAATGGAATATTGTTTATCCTCTCCTCAAGAAAACTACACTGGATACATATTGTTTTCTACCAATCAAACGAAATAAATCAGATAAGAAATGATAAAAGAAAATGAGACCTGGAACAAAATCATTCCCGAGGATTTTTTGGCGGTACACCACATAAATAAATATAAAAAGAAGAAAACCCAAAAGGGGCAGGTGCAACGGGACGGAGTCCCATGCGAGGCACCGCCCCTGGATTAAGACCTAAAATTAAAACAAAAGAATACACAGGCATTCATAACAAGAAAGAAATATATATCAAGAGTGGCATGAGCATGTTTGGACTAGCGTTCACGTGCAGTGTTGATTGAGATCATATACCCTTGATAGGTGTGTACTGGGTACCATGTTAGCACTGTCCAAGAAGATTAGGGATATATGAATTTTAATCTATGTGAATGTGACATTCTCTGACAAATATGTTTAAATTTTCAATTGCACGGTCCTTAATTTTAAAGACAATTTGAAACCCCATTTGTTGTTATATTCGTGACGTTAATTAGCTTACCAACTCGAAAACAATTTCTTTCCGACTGTCAGTTTTGATTAAAAGGGTTTCAATAACGTATTAAGGTGATTCCTCAGTATTGCATTGCGCATCCCTACTGCGCACGATTTTTGCTTCATCAGCGCGCGCAAATGAGCACGTGCACGTGCAAAACGTAAGAAATTTCCCACAAGCAAGGCTTGACAGCGAAATAAAAGCTCGTTTTCTCTTAAACGAGCATGGTGACCTATATTTTTCATTACATAATAGTAGTGCCCATGTTATCCTCTTTAATCTAAAAGAATTTTTTTTTAAAATTATCGGAAGGAAAAAAAGATATCGCTGAAACCGTGCACAAAACCGTTACTCTAGGATGTAAATTATGACCACGAAAACATCGACTCGACGAACGCATTTCGTCTACCTCGTTTTAAATGGTACGATTTTTTTCCACAAATTTTATATGATATTGTTCCATATGTTCCATGCTTTCTTCCTGTCAAGTTTTCTTCCCAGTATAGACCCTTTGCATAAATGGCGCCTAAATTTGAATAACAATACTTGGTACATCCTTAGCCTCACGTTCATGTTTCAAGACAAAGGAAATTTCACATGAGTGTGAGGCTATGGATGTACCAAGTATTGTTATTCAAATTTAGACGCCATTTA
>JAHPZR010032180.1:0-12325 GCA_019787425.1 Platygyra sinensis | reverse complement strand
AACAGATAGTTTTGTATTTGCCCACTACTAATCTTAAAACTCATTTCTGAAGCCATACAGGTTTAATTCCTGGATATTCAGTAACACACTTTAAGGTAACATCAGCACCAATATCTTCAAGAACAAGATCACTCTTCTTTGAGTCTTGACAACCTTCTAACTCACTCTAATATAATAATAACAACAATAACATTCGCTGATGTTTTGAAGGGAAGCGACGCTTCAATTTCCACACTCGCAGGAAAAGAACACAAACATTGTGTCATGGGATAATCATTTTGGTCTACGTTGAACGAGTGAAGATAAATAATTTGAGAAAGTTAACGGACTTGACTTTTATTTATACGAAAGTATGTTAATGCGAGATCGAAGAATGCGCGAATTTACTAAATATACGCACCACACGCTACAGTCTCTTTGACTTCTACATATCATTGCCTTCAGGTCTGTCCATCAGAGCTCGTTCGAGTTCTTTGTCAGCATCCACCTCATATTGTCTATCCATTCTTCGTTGGCCAGAGAGTTGTCAGCATATAAATCAGCTCGGCCGTCATCATTTAACTATTCACTTTGCTTTGTTTACAAGTGCGAGTCGTCATTCTCTTCAGCGATATAATAAATTTCGGAGTCTTCTGAGTCAAAGCTCATTTCAGAATCCGACCAAGTAGAAGATATTGTTGATAAAAACAGAAATCTGTCGACTGTGGAGCCCCCAGCGAAAAACTTGTGCGGCAAAAAGGCTTCCACGCTCACACAGAGTAAAAGGCCCGACTGGGACAGCCGAAGCTTTCGTTCTCGAAGTGACGTCACGGCTTTACTCTCCCCAGACTCCTTATGTTCGGTCGTGAACCATACGAAACTCGGTTTCAAGGGGGCACAGAAATTCGAGGATTTAACCAAATCGAAAAATTTTTGCGGCTAATTACTCCACAAAATAAGCTTTATTGTTTTAGCGAAAAAAAATTTTTGGGGTTAGGTGCACTTTAAGCAATTGGAAAGAAGAAGCCTGAAAAAAATCAGGGCTTCAACGGGATTCGAACCCGTGACCTCCGGTGCGATGCTCTACCACCTGAACTACGAAGCCACACACTGGGAGCGAGGTCAATTTATTGAGTTCATATTTTCCCGTGCAGCGAGGTGATGTGAAGTATATATGGAATAATTCATATCTGTACTGCGGTTGTAGATGAATGTGAAGAATGATCATCGCAGTAAATTTTCCAATTTAAGCAATTGGAAAGAAGAAGCCTGAAAAAAATCAGGGCTTCAACGGGATTGGAACCCGTGACCTCCGCGATACCGGTGCGATGCTCTACCAACTGAACTACGAAGCCACACATTGGGAGCGAGGTCAATTTATTGAGTTCATATTTTCCCGTGCAGTGAGGTGATGTGAAGTATATATGGAATAATTCATATCTGTACTGCGGTTGTAGATGAATGTGAAGAATGATCATCGCAGTAAATTTCCAATTTAAGCAATTGGAAAGAAGAAGCCTGAAAAACACAGAGAAGAGTTGAAAATATGACGCGCAGCGGAATATTTTTGACAAAATTTGAGGACTTTGGATAGCCGATAAAACACTGTCTTGAGTGTTTGATATATCTTCTCAATCGAAACAAAAACTGAGGGGTAAACGGAGAAGTAACATCATCAAAATCTCTGTTAATTAAGACCAGGTATCTAAACCTCCTTCACGGTTGTCACTTTCTCTGTTTTAACTTGAATTATTAATGAGTTTGGGAATATTGGTTCTGATAATTTGGGACTGCATCAAGACAGTAACCCCTTAGTCAACCTTTTCCTTAATTTTCCTCATTTGCCTGTTGGAATATAATGAAAGCAGGGGGGAGGGGGGGGGGGAGATTTTAAACTTTCTTAAGTAATCGCAAGTTAGCTGTAAGCTGTACTAGGTCTTCCAGATAATTTGTCTTTCCCATACAAGGTGGTTCCTGTATAATGAATAAAAGGATGGGTGTCCAGACTGAAAAAGTACTTAATTGAAAAACTGTTACGGATTGTATTTCTGCCACTGACATAGCACTACGTTTCATTTTCAGGTCAGTGGGAGGAATAAGGGTGTCAATGTACAATGCTGTGAAACTTGATGACATCAAGACGCTCGTGGATTTCATGAAAGACTTCAGACAACGAAATCAAAAGCAGTAATAACGCTTCAAACCGCATTCTTGAATAACAATCTTCCTTATCCAATATTACACAGCTACGAGTACCTCTGAAGAAAAAAAAAAGATTCACTAAAAATATCAATACAGATGAATTTATTTAGTGCGCGTACATGGAAACTTCGAATGGATCCAATTCCCACTTATGAATTGTGTGTTGCCTTGTGGTGTTTTCATGCAAGTGGTGTTAAAAGGTTGTACAGTAATAGAAAGACAGAAGAGCGATAGGACAGTTTCATAGATTTCAACGGTTGTTAATAGAACTGCCGGTCACTTAAGTTATACTTGGCGTGGAAAATAATGATATTATTGTTTTTAGACGTCTACAAATGTATAAAGTTTTTGCGGACAAACTTGCAAACAAGTGCCGTTTTCGGTAAATCTTCGTTTCTTGGAAATATTGGGAAAAATTCCCGAGGTTGATCTTCCCGTGAATCAAAACCCAGCGCTAGCGCACACCGGAGTTATCCGAATGCGGTCGCTTCAGTATTCGCCATTACTGGAAACGACACTTTATTCACTGGACCTTGCAGTCGTGGTTATGGCTGAAGTTGAAAATTAGACGCTATTTTTACATGTAACTAATTTATTGACTTAAAGAGTGGGCTGTCGTACATTGGTAATGTGTACACGGCACTAGAAGAATATATCTGAACTGAATTAAACACGGTTTTAAGGTAAAAAGTGTCTTGTGTCACAAATTCTACCTTTGATCAGGGGAAAGTTTTTTGGCATTATGAAGAACGAACAGACGGTGACTAAATGAGAATCTAAGAATTTGGGAGGGAGGGTACTCTACAGCCCCAGAAATGATCCGTACCGAACAAAGTCGGGCCATTTTTGATAGAAAGTAACTCTTTCATTATCTTCCCCAGAAAATGGTACCGTGTTCTATATACCTACAGTACTTTGTTTCTATCTAAAATGCTTTACTGGAAAATTGGTAGCCTAAAAAATCTCCAAGTAGTTTACTTCAAAACCCGAAAGGCCTTTGCGTAGAAGATATTTATAATTTTTAAAGGCCCTTTCAAATCTATTTCCTACCCTTTCTACACTTATCTCGTCAAAACCATACCCTTTTATACCCAGATGGTGGAACAGAGAAATTACTCTGAAGGGTAAATTACCACCGTTTTCGTTGATACGCGACTTTCGAAAACAAAACACCCGCGGAAATGTTTCCAAATTTTCCGTCAGTCATACATGTTATCGACGGATCGGATCGAAATCCACCAATCACAGCCACTAGTGTGACCTTCAGACCTTCTTTACGTCATGCTAGCCGGCTGTGATTGGTGGATTTCGATCCGATCCGTCGCGGGTGTGTTGTTTTCCAAAGTCGCGTATCAACGAAAACGGTGGTAAAGTGCTAATTGAACCAATGAATAACCCACTGGGCGTTAGCCCTAGTAAAGGGAATCAGGGTACCACACGAGGTAAAGAAAAAATCGAACCCACGACCTCCGGATTAGATCTACCGTTACTCTGCCGACTGAGCTACGAGGTCGGACAGAAAAAGTCGGGGACGATTAAGGTGGTGAATTACGGAGAAGAAAAAGCAAGGGTACATTTGCATGTTGTGCCGCGTAGTACATAATTTATTTGATGAAGCAGGTTATAAAAATGGGCAAGACAAAAGTCCTGATGTGGACCTGCGCTATCTAAGTAATACATAAATTAATTAACTATATATAAATAAATGATGGAACAGAATTAACTGTGAAGTGTAAATTAAAGTGCTAATTGAACCCATGAATAACCCACTGGGCGTTAGCCCTAGTAAAGGGAATCAGGGTACCACACAAGGCACTTTAATTTACACTTGTGAGTTAATTCTCTGTTCCACCATTTGTGTTCCTAGTGCTACGCGGCACAACATGCGTATGTTTAAGTACCCCGCCTTGGTAAAGAACCCCGTCCTTGTATGGTCCATCTTAAGTGGCACCTCAGGGAAGCAGTCTATTCTGGAACTCATAAAAACGAATTTATTCTGTTGATGTTGTCGTTGTTGTTTTCTTTATACAGAATCAACGTGTGAGTGCATTTTCTTTAAAAAAATTACCAATTGTTATTTCGAGTATTAATGAAGCAAACAATTTGTGTTTAAGTGACTTAACAACAATAGGGTGTCGGCGACGATTACACTGCTTTTCATGGGCTGTCGTCATAGAAGCTAATCAGGGTGCGTTTCTTTAAGAAAATCCAAGATCCATATCTTAGATTTCGTTAAAGAGACGCACCCTAAAATAGTATAGTTTCCCTCTTGAAATGAGAGGCTAGTTAAATCAGAATGTAATGTGAAATTTATCTTTTCGAACAAGGTAAGGTTTATCGATGGTTTACTTCAATCATTCCATTTCAAAGTCCACTTGTAACAAAATTATGAAAACAATTATGTTCTTGAAAGAAATCGTTTGCACAATAATGTCAATCAACAATAATGTCTTTTTCCTTTGGGAGCGTCACAAAAGACATATTTTCCCATGCGATATTAAAATTAGCTATTCTGTTTTTATAATATTAATGCTAATCCAAAAAGAAAAATGTTTTTGTCATCCAGAGAACACATGCTGCTAGATGATCCAAAGCCCCCTGAGAGTTACACATTTGTTTATTTGAACGTGAAAAATTGAACATAGTCGAGAACTAGAGAGAAGCTGTTGAACTTAAAATGAACAAACTAAAGGACGACAAACTTTCTGCTACCATGAAAGGAGCCATGACTCGTAACGTCGTTGCGGAAAACAAAATGAAGGCCACAATGGACGCCATGAGCTTTGAACAGCAGAAGAACCTGCAGAGTATGGAATATTACAAAAACAAGTACGCGAAGCGACAGAGAGAGCTGCAAAACGAGAAACAGCGCGCGCTTAATTCTCGTTTGAGTGACGATAGCCACGTTCAAAGAAAGATTTCAGCTCCTTCCTGCATGGTAACCGTTGTTGAGTACAAAGACGGGTCTGACAGTGGATTTATCACGCAGAGCGCTCGTTCAAGGCCGCAGAGCGCGCGTCCAAGGTCTGTTTCTGATCCTAATGACGGTGCATGTACGTTACCCTCGCTTCTTCGCGTCGGAAACGGTAGGAACTCCACCGAGCCTACAAGCACGAGGAACGAATCACTCACGCTTCCAACTATTTGGTCGAATGGAAGTAACCAAGGCATGCAGCGCAAGATTTCAGTGACAAGCTTGTCCGTGCCAACGTCAACAGATTTGATGGTTCAAACGGGGGCAACTTTGCAAGCCAGATCTGCCCCCAACTCTCCATGTGCACCTCGTCGAGAAATGATGCAGTCCCCGTCTCCAAGAGGCCGTAGCAAGTCTCCTGCGAGGACATTGCAGGGGATGGACTCGCTCAGTTTTGATAGCCTGCGAGAAAAACTAATGGCGGACTTAAACGTAGCTATGGCCAACACGAAGCAATTCCGTCCAGAACAGCAGCAATCATCAGCGGTAACGGCGGATGTAAAGAAACAGAATTTGAAAACATCGTCAGCGAGTTTCAACCCTAAAACTAGAAAGATCTCTAGTCCTGGCACCAAACTGTCTCCTTCTCCTTCTCTAAAACAAGCGTCTAATGCCGATAATGATTTAACACTGGAGGAAAATTTAAATAAAATTCGATTTTGCCAATACCTTAGGTCCCCTTCTCTGCCCGAGGATGATGAGAGACTACCAGATGAACTGATACCAAAAGCTATTATAGGTGGTCACACCCAGTGGGTACCTAGGGACTAGAGAACATCAAACGAACTCTTATAGGTGGCCACATCCAGTGGGTACCTAGGGACTAGAGAACACCAGATGAACTGTAACCAAAAGCTATCATAGCTGACCACACCCAGTGGGTACCTAGGGACTAGAGAACCCCAGATGAACTGATGCCAAAAGCTCTTAAAGGTAGCCACACCTTGTGGGTACCTAGTGATTAGAGAACGGCAGATGAACTGATCCCAAAAGCTGCCATAGGTGGTCACACCCAGTGGGTACCTGGAGACTAGAGAACAACAGATGAACTGATACCAAAAGCCTGCGAGTTTGACTACACACCAGAATCTCTTGGTAAATTTCAATTGGACGAAATCAGTTGGTGGATTGATTACTTTTTGTTGGAATTTTCTAGATTTCATTTGAGCCATTGTCTACTTTCCTTATAAGGGGTATCCTTGATAAAAACATAATGCCCCACCGAGGCAATGATCCGCCTGTTTGCCCAGAGTCATGATAATAAGGTAGCGCCACAAGTTCTTCCCGATTTACTTTCAACTTCCGCCCGAATTGTAGTTAAATAACCAGTTCAGACAGAGGGATTTACTCGTGCAGCTTCTTACGCTCAAGTCTATAGGAACAAAAATAAGACACAAACAGCAGTGATAAACATATTGAACTTGTTCATTTTGACTTGACGTTTCGTATATACTCTACATACATTTTCAAAAGAAAATGTATGCAGAGTACATACGAAACGTCAAGTCAAAATGAACAAGTTCAATATGTTTATCACTGCTGTTTGTGTCCTATTTTTGATCAAATTACGATGGCCTAAGAACAAAAGTATTTTCTATAGGAACAAATTTGGCTTCAGGATAATATTAATAATACTATAATAATAATATTTATTGATTTGTATTGCGCAAATATCAATCCAGGGAAAGAAATTTTCATCTGCGCATTACATTGACTCAACAAAATCCTAAAATCCTAGTACATATTCCAATTAACAAAGTCTTATTTACAAATCGTTCCTAATAATTAGTAAAAATAATAAGTCTGAAAAATCCTTCTTAATACAAAAAAAACAATAAATTAACTGGGAAACGCCTTTTCTCGGGATCACTGAGACAATTTCATTTAGTATAGTGCACTTGTATCTCTAGCATTGAAAATATAGAGTGACCTCTTTGTAAATAAACTTTATTTTCCACCTGTTAGGCATGTACTATATCAGGAACGAACTGTACTCAATATAACAAAACTGTAATCCCATTCTTAAGTATTGGTATCAGCGGAAAACCACCCCGCCCCTCAACCATTTAATCAATAATATTAAACCACTTTAAAATGTCTTGTACAAATTTGTTTATTACTTGTTTTGTTTGGAGGGGTGTAAGATAAAACTCTCAATGAGGAGTGGAAAACGCAGATGCACAATCCTATTTTTTAACCGAACACGGGGAAGCTTAAGTAGATTTTCTTGCTGTAAAGGTACTTAAAGGGGCTCAGTCACGTTTGAAAAGCTTAGCACAACTTTTCAAATTCGTTGTTTGCAATCCGCGTCGATCTTCTCCATCCTTAACCATCCTTGTTCCTTTATGGTTTATTATCGTCTCCTTGATGTTTTTCTATCTTTACAAAGTGTTATTTTTAGGTTTCCTTCAATTTAACGGTTATTTTTTTCGATGTTCAAAATAACTCAAGATGCCGTGACTGAGCCCCTTTAAATGTTTCCATTCTGGGCCAACCCAAATGACACGAAGATATCTAGTACCCCTTAAGAAGTACACTTATACCACAACATACCCCGCCCGTTGACCTTTCAATAAATAAATATCTCGTGCCCGCACGTTTCCTAGAATTCTTAGGCCCGGTTGAAACGTCGCATGTTACATGCGCCGAATCAAATACTAATTTTAGTCGACTCGAAAAAATAAGTTCGGCCGATTTGATTTAAAAGTCGCATTTTTTTGCCGAATAAAATTGCTGAGCAAGAGCCACGTGTTAATTCCTATTCGAGCAAACATAATTTAATAAACACAATTTAATTAACATTGAATTGAAATATGTCGCATTTAATTGATTTAGACGTCGCATTTTACATGCACTTATTAATTCGACAATTCGATTCGGCGCATATAAAATGGGACGTTTAAACCGGCCCTTATCTTAAAGTTGAAGCTCCGCGGCCTTGTCGTGGTAGGGGAGTTTGCGTGCCTCAATGACCCTTAGAGCTATACCGTCTGGGGTATCCCCCAGCAGGTCTTACACCTTGGCGGGCAAGTCGAAGGGTAGAGGCCGGACTAAATGGTAGTCGCTGGCCCTCCATTTTGGCGGTTGGGCGTACGGCTAATCCCTGCACCCCATAAAAATACTTGACTACGGAAATCGCCGGCCTCAAGAGTCCTCATGGGCCCCGATGAGGATGAGTGAGATCACAAGACGAAAGGTTGGTGTTAGTTTTAACTTTCTGTCCATGGCTTTGACCTTAAAGTAGGGAAGTTTAAGAAAGCATTTCTGTCCTTGGACTCCTTTCGGAAGGACGCTGTGTAAACACCATCTCGCGTTGGTGAAAGCCTGTTGCCCAGTTTAGAATCCACTTTTCGTTGTGGATAAACGAATAAAGAGTCTTGTAGTTTATTTGTTTTAGCAACTAGATCGGCTTGAAGGTTGCTTTCTGCTGTCCCTGTACTCAAGGGAGAAATGTTTTGTTTTCTTTTTTCTTCCATGATTTCGCACAGTCCTCTTGTTCTCTCTTCCATTGCTTTCGTCTTTACTGATCCCCTTCCCTGGAGAACAATATTTAGACTTTGCGCTCTGTCTCTTGTAAAGACGTTGTTCGTTGTTGATCCTCCCGGAAACGTCCTTGATGCAAAAATTTTATTCTTTGTTTTTTCCTTGATATTTGTAGCCTCAAGTTTTGGGACAAAATTTAGACTCTGCGTTCTACCCCTGGCTGGCCAGTTACTGTTCATGTTTCCTTTCGGCAGCGAAGCGTTGTCAATATTATATCTATTAAAGTATGTGGGTTTTGTTTGCTTTTTACCGTTATTGTTTAACAGAGTGTTATCAAGTAATGCATACTTCTTTAAGAGCTTTTCCTTCTCTTCGGCTTTGTCCATCTTTTTATCCGGAGAGGTCTTCCTGCGAAAGATCAAATCTCTACCAAGTGGAGCCTGAGTGTCACCTAGCACACTTTCTCCTTTTCTCTCAGACATTTTTGGTCTTTGTAGATCTGTAATGTCTGAAGTCGAAGAGTTACACTCTTTCGTGTCAATAGCCTTCATCCCGCCACGTGCCCAGGAAGGGTCGTACGAAGACACTATCTTTCTCTGTGGTGACCCGGAGTGCCGTTTTCGCTCTTCCACTTCTTCCATTGTAACTTGAATCACTGGAAGATTTGCAGAATGAAAAAGTGCACTGTGCTTTCTTGGGGGATTTGGCGACGATGTAGTGGCTTTGTAAACAGACGTTTCATGTTGATTTTGTTCTTTTTCACCGAGCGCGGCCATAAAATGCGGCGAGCTTCTCGCTGCGAACGTTGAAGGGACGCTTGGGACGGCTTTTAGGCTAGTCGATTCGGAGCATTCGCGCATTCTCTCCATTTGTTGTCCTATAAGTCACCCGCTCGTGTGATCCAAACTACGTTACTGGAATTGTACTCTTAAGCCTTTCAACAAAACTGCAGCTGATTTTGGCACAAAGTACACCGTTGATTCCTGGAGCACCCCACTTCATGTAACGATACTTTGAAGACACCCGGCTGTTCGTAGCCAGTTTCAGCAGCAATTCACTCAACTTGAAGCTATCGGTGAAAATTGCACGGCATAAGTCAGTTAGTATGCAGTTGAAGTGTCGACGTACTCTTTTGTTTCTGTGGAAACGGTCATTACAATATATCTCTCAGGAGACTCACTGTACGCTTTCAATAATTGCACCACGGTCTCCACTGGCGCAAAGATTTTAGATTTTCAATGTTACTTCTGGCACTTACTCAATTAATACTGAGAATCGTACTTGGATGCTACAAACTCTTTAAGTGTCTTAAAATGATTTATTTTCTCAGAAACACCATAACTACAATTTTTAAGTTTTGAAACGTCAATTAGTTTTAGGTGAAAAGTAAACAAAACCCACATACTTTAATAGATATAATATTGACAACGCTTCGCTGCCGAAAGGAAACATGAACAGTAACTGGCCAGCCAGGGGTAGAACGCAGAGTCTAAATTTTGTCCCAAAACTTGAGGCTACAAATATCAAGGAAAAAACAAAGAATAAAATTTTTGCATCAAGGACGTTTCTGGGAGGATCAACAACGAACAACGTCTTTACAAGAGACAGAGCGCAAAGTCTAAATATTGTTCTCCAGGGAAGGGGATCAGTAAAGACGAAAGCAATGGAAGAGAGAACAAGAGGACTGTGCGAAATCATGGAAGAAAAAAGAAAACAAAACATTTCTCCCTTGAGTACAGGGACAGCAGAAAGCAACCTTCAAGCCGATCTAGTTGCTAAAACAAATAAACTACAAGACTCTTTATTCGTTTATCCACAACGAAAAGTGGATTCTAAACTGGGCAACAGGCTTTCACCAACGCGAGATGGTGTTTACACAGCGTCCTTCCGAAAGGAGTCCAAGGACAGAAATGCTTTCTTAAACTTCCCTACTTTAAGGTCAAAGCCATGGACAGAAAGTTAAAACTAACACCAACCTTTCGTCTTGTGATCTCACTCATCCTCATCGGGGCCCATGAGGACTCTTGAGGCCGGCGATTTCCGTAGTCAAGTATTTTTATGGGGTGCAGGGATTAGCCGTACGCCCAACCGCCAAAATGGAGGGCCAGCGACTACCATTTAGTCCGGCCTCTACCCTTCGACTTGCCCGCCAAGGTGTAAGACCTGCTGGGGGATACCCCAGACGGTATAGCTCTAAGGGTCATTGAGGCACGCAAACTCCCCTACCACGACAAGGCCGCGGAGCTTCAACTTTAAGATAAGGGCCGGTTTAAACGTCCCATTTTATATGCGCCGAATCGAATTGTCGAATTAATAAGTGCATGTAAAATGCGACGTCTAAATCAATTAAATGCGACATATTTCAATTCAATGTTAATTAAATTGTGTTTATTAAATTATGTTTGCTCGAATAGGAATTAACACGTGGCTCTTGCTCAGCAATTTTATTCGGCAAAAAAATGCGACTTTTAAATCAAATCGGCCGAACTTATTTTTTCGAGTCGACTAAAATTAGTATTTGATTCGGCGCATGTAACATGCGACGTTTCAACCGGGCCTAAGAATTCTAGGAAACGTGCGGGCACGAGATATTTATTTATTGAAAGGTCAACGGGCGGGGTATGTTGTGGTATAAGTGTACTTCTTAAGGGGTACTAGATATCTTCGTGTCATTTGGGTTGGCCCAGAATGGAAACATTTAAAGGGGCTCAGTCACGGCATCTTGAGTTATTTTGAACATCGAAAAAAATAACCGTTAAATTGAAGGAAACCTAAAAATAACACTTTGTAAAGATAGAAAAACATCAAGGAGACGATAATAAACCATAAAGGAACAAGGATGGTTAAGGATGGAGAAGATCGACGCGGATTGCAAACAACGAATTTGAAAAGTTGTGCTAAGCTTTTCAAACGTGACTGAGCCCCTTTAAGTACCTTTACAGCAAGAAAATCTACTTAAGCTTCCCCGTGTTCGGTTAAAAAATAGGATTGTGCATCTGCGTTTTCCACTCCTCATTGAGAGTTTTATCTTACACCCCTCCAAACAAAACAAGTAATAAACAAATTTGTACAAGACATTTTAAAGTGGTTTAATATTATTGATTAAATGGTTGAGGGGCGGGGTGGTTTTCCGCTGATACCAATACTTAAGAATGGGATTACAGTTTTGTTATATTGAGTACAGTTCGTTCCTGATATAGTACATGCCTAACAGGTGGAAAATAAAGTTTATTTACAAAGAGGTCACTCTATATTTTCAATGCTAGAGATACAAGTGCACTATACTAAATGAAATTGTCTCAGTGATCCCGAGAAAAGGCGTTTCCCAGTTAATTTATTGTTTTTTTTGTATTAAGAAGGATTTTTCAGACTTATTATTTTTACTAATTATTAGGAACGATTTGTAAATAAGACTTTGTTAATTGGAATATGTACTAGGATTTTAGGATTTTGTTGAGTCAATGTAATGCGCAGATGAAAATTTCTTTCCCTGGATTGATATTTGCGCAATACAAATCAATAAATATTATTATTATAGTATTATTAATATTATCCTGAAGCCAAATTTGTTCCTATAGAAAATACTTTTGTTCTTAGGCCATCGTAATTTGATCAAAAATAGGACACAAACAGCAGTGATAAACATATTGAACTTGTTCATTTTGACTTGACGTTTCGTATGTACTC
>JAHPZR010032179.1:7500-13017 GCA_019787425.1 Platygyra sinensis | reverse complement strand
AACAACCAGTTGAAAGACTTACCTGAAGGTATCTTCCGCAACAATACCGAGCTGTATTACCTGTGAGTAGATCTTTTTATCTAACTGTACATTAAAATATCCAAATTCTTAACGAGGTAATCAGAAAGAGTGTCTGCTGTCCCGATATCCAGAGATATCAAGTCCCGAACCTCTTATGGCTACGATATCATACTCATTTGGCCGAATTTGTATATCGTAAAGACCTAATGGATTCGGATGGTGTGCTTCGAACACATGCTAAGCTCGTTTGATCTCACCATGGGTATTTCGGCTCTAATGCGTCTCGCCAAAATACTAACCATGGTTCGACCAAGTCAACTGGTATGCCGCTGCGCGCAGTTTAAGAAAATAAGTCGAAGAAAAATTAGCATTGGAACAAGTCCTAATGCGCATCGATAAACAGTTTAATTGTTCAATGAACACAGAAGAAGAAAGGGTGTAAAGTTCTGTAGTCCATTTATTGGAGGGTAAAACTCATTCTTTTATGGACCAGTAGATAGACCCGACAATCCAAACTTTATTCCCAGGCTGAATGTTAGAGACGTTTTCTTGCGTTTACGTTATTGGTCTTGATGATACAAATGCCACTCCCGTCTTAAACACAGTCTTCCATCGTGTTCCCAAGGTGTGCTATATTTTTAAACCTCTCGCATTCAATCCATGGGGGCTGGGAGGTCTTTCCATAATGCATTGCGAATAAACTATATTATTAACCGTCGATTGTCACGTTACCTGTTAGTTGTCAGTGGCGTTCATGGCGTCAAGTCTACTGGCTCTTGAAAGTTTGTCGTTAAAATAATGCGCTTTAGGCCGGGTGTTGCGCTGTAAAGTACAGGAGTTCTCTTTCCAAATCTGTTAGGTGATTAACAATACATTACCTGTCGAAGTGATGAGGTTTTCTTTGTTGTTCTGAGACGGCTAACTTTTCATTTTCTCGCCTTCGTTCCCGCTAGGATTTGGTCGCGAAGTTCCAGTCGCCAACTTTCCTTTTTGTCGGTTCGCCGACGAAATGGTTTAGTTCGCCATTTAGTTTCTCAGTTTGTCTACATCTCATAAAAAAGAGTAGGATCTTCGAAATCGTCAAGCGGTAAATACAGGCTAAAAAAAATTGGTGATCTCAGTCTAACTCACGAGTGGCAATTTAGTTTATAAGCTTGTAAGCATTTTGTATTTGGTTACGTTTATAGCGCATGTTAAATCAAGCTTAGGTCTAAATGATCTCATTAAAGTTATTCAGTTAACGCAACATATGTCGGAGATTAGTTTCTTGAAACATTTTTCGTGAGTATTGACCAGTGCGCATGTGTGTTTTCTTTTAAGCGGCTGGTACTTTTCATGAAACTAACAACTTATTTTCCTTTAAATATTTCTTGCTGGCTCTGTAGTACGGTAATATTTGCAGTTATTGTGCAAACGAATGGCTATTTGTAACCATTTAATTTATACAAACACGCTATAAACTGTCAAAGTGCACTATATTGTCTTTCACAATTATTTCTCTGTGCATATAAACAATATTAATTTTAGTGCAGCGTTCTTCATCCAAATAAATAATTTAAAATCGATTATTACAGCATAATTTTACCGGGCTGGAAGATTGGCAGCCGGGCCTGTGGAGAAGTTGCTTAATGGTAGTTTGATTGTTTGTTGCCAAAAAGAGACCATTTTGCAATCATCTGAACTACTGGATCTTGATGTTTGTAGTAATGACAACAAAAGTTTCATGGCTGAAGCCTCTGATAATATCCTTTGGTATGTTTAATTGAAAAGTTATAGTAGTCATTAATTTTGTATCGATGATATTTTTTTTTCAAGGAGTGCTGTGATCTTTTGTCATCTAAGATTAGTTGAAAGGAAGATCTTTTGAGGGTCCTGAAAAAGGGGAGGGGGGGGGGGGGGGGTCGGATCCCATTTCCTAGTGCTATTTTTTTTTTTTTAATCCCATTCACCATTTAGGATTTTTTCAAAATTTACACTCGCATTTCAAACGACGAAGTACATAATAAATAAAAAAACATATAATAATAAAAAAACAGTAAAATTTTGCTGAATTCCCATTGAATTTCCATTTTATTGAAGTATCCCCTCATAGCTATTGATAAATTTCGTGATCCCCACTCAATATCTTAAGACACAATATTTATCCTTTGACTTTTATAGTGCGGTAACGGTCATCTCAAAAAATATATTTTTAACTATGATACTGAGTTAAAACTAATAAAGGAACCATGTTGCAGTATATTGACCGGTGTCTTCCCGAAACCTGATAAGGGTAGTTGCAGAAGTCTTCTATGTGTCAAATAAAGCATAACCGGCGGCATAAATTAAGGAGAGACCCGATTCGCCCGAAAGGGGGAAGCTAACCAAACGGGATCCGGGCGAATGCTCCCAGGGAAAATTTTGAAATTTACGTTGCAAACACGCGATCTCAGCATTTTGATGAGCAGTTACGGTAACATGTTTGTTATGAACATAAAACTAGATGTAGCAAGAAGCGCTGTTTCACCTTTTTGAATACTACTTTTCTTCTTGAAAACATCTCAGTTTAAGGCCTAATGCATTGCTATGTGTGTACAAATTTTAATGACCGGAATAGGTGGCTGCATTCGACTTTACAGCGGGTGGAATTCCGTCGTTGTACTGGGAACCCTTGTGACTGATGTCGGTTGACAATTCAACCGCCAACAACCTCCCTAACTGCAAAGTCACTTTTAGCTTGAGTGCAAAATAGCTGCACCAAGTCTTTAAGGGCATGTTTCATTTAGTGATCGCCTCTTTTTTGGCCTCTCAGTATTGCTGAGTCCCCCTTTCTATAGTCCTACAAAATCCAATGATTGCAATAAATTCAAAAATTATTTTCTGCTTGTTGAAAGGCTCTTTAGGTATAGAAGAGTACATTTTTCACTTTGAAATATCCTGTTTTAGAGATTGTTACGTTTTTGTATTATGCAAATAAGGAAATTGAAACACATCAATAGAGAATATCTTCAGAATATTGCAGCAGTGTTTTCTTTAACAAGAGAAAGGGATTGACAGCTTGTGTGTTGTTGTCATGTCTACACTCTTGGCTCCAGTACCTTTGAGTAAAAAATACAAATATTTCAGTTTACAGCCCTTTGAGGTGGGACAGAAGGTCTCACTCGAAACACACATGGCATCCACACTGCCTTAACCTGTCCATCAGTAGATGCTGGGAGTCGATGATCCTTGTTTTAGGAAAACATTTGAGAATTATAGTTCTAAGAAAAACAGATCCAGTGCAAAACTGGGTTTGTCACCAGGTGGGACATTTGAAAATATTGGAAAATACAAATTAAGTTACACTGGTGGTTAAAAGCAGTTTCTGAAATTATTTACAATAAAAAATGTTCCGACGTTTCGGTCGCAATCACGGATCTTCTTCACGGGAAGTAAAAGAAAAATCCACACAAAAGAACTGATATAAACAAGACGCTGATTAAAATTCAAGATATGTGCCCACAGGCGTTCTCTGGCTTTCTCTCGCCGCCCTTTTTTTTGTTTTTTCTTTTTCGCGCGCTGCTTTCTGCGCTGCGCCCGGACTAACTGAACGCCTGGAAGAGGCTACATCCCGTGCAATATCTTGATTAGTTTTATCACATGGTCTGCAAGTGCTGATTTTTCGCCTTGTCGCCGCGCGATAGCCTTTTAGTGCTCGCCTTTTCTTGGTAAGAATTTTGTCTGCGTTTCGCCAACGTATCTCTTGCTGCAATCAGCGCACAAGAATGTCGTAAACGGGATCACGAGTTTCTTTGTTCATTTGGTCTTTCGGTTTAGGAAACATCTGGCTCATTGTTTGATAGGGTTTAAATGCAACTTTGACGCCGTGGTTTTCCAAAACTCTCTTTATTGGCTCAGAGGTCCAGCTAACGTATTGAATGGTGCTGTACCCTCGTTCGGACTCTGCAACATTAATGATTTCCTTCAACGGTGGTTTAGGCTTGTTGGCTTCCAAGGTGAAAGCGCTTGGGGTACCCATTGGACTGTAATGAATTCGGTCGGATTTTGTTGTGGGAATTTTTTCTTCTCGATCCATCAATGTATTTAACCACAGCTCGTTTGTGCATACTGGGAGGGTGCGATGAAAAAGACAGATTGCGATCAGTGTGGGTAGTTTCATCATAATGTAAGTTTTTGTATTTTAGCATTATAGTCAACAGTTCCTTAGAGTGTTTTAGTCTAGTTTTAAACACGATTCCTAGGAAGACCATGTAAAATGATACGATTTCGTGTATAAATAAAGATTGATGATGATGATGAATGATGATAAAACGGTGGTGGTAATCTTCGGTCTTCCTGGTGGTGGAACTATGGTGTTAAGTGAAGGCAATTTTCCCCTGTTGATGTTTCACGTAGTATAACCTTTCCGGTCATTAGATTTTGTCGGCACATTTATTAAAAATTAAATTAAGACTTGCAGACTGAGACGTCCTTCGACAAAAATAATTACCTTAAAAGGTGAAACAGCGCTACTTGCTACATCTAATTTTATTATCATAAACACCTCATTTTCCGTAACACTATGCCAATATCCATGAAATCGCATACTTGGCAACCTACAATTTCAAAATTTTCGGGGGGAGCATCCCCTTAGACCCACTACGTTTGATTGCCCCTTCGGGCGAATCGGGCCACACATTTTTTGTGCCCCCTGTTATGCTTTATTCGGCGCCTGTGAAAGCATTTGCTAAGAACCCTGATCAGTTACCGAGAAGGCACGGATCAAAAGACTGCGCCATGGCGACTTAATTAATCTGTGAGTCAGCATCAGAGTTAGAAATGTGAATATCTATACGAGGAGATCGAGAGTGGGAGATCACGAAATTTATTAGTAGCTAATTGTTTTGTTTTGCTGGCGATGGATAATGAGCGGTCCCTTGGTCGCACTGAACGTTCAAGTCTGCAGTGAAAAGTGATTATTTGTATTGAAAAGCGTTTCTTGGTTAGAGATATTCAAAACAAACTTTTTTTTTCAATATTTCTTTTTCGAACATCGTCGCACGTGTTTTAAAACCACTCGGCTGCTTCTGTTTTTTTAACTCCATAATACACCCCTGCTTGTTTCCCAAACATCGCTTTAAAGCACTCTCCATGGTGTGATGTTTTTATTTCATACATAATGAGATTTTTTCATGACCGACATATTTCAACCCTTGGAAATTATTTTCGGGTAGCATCAAGAAACGGCGCCAAATCCACAACTTGATGCTACATTCAGTCCATGTTAGCAGCTATATATTTTTAACTTTGTTATGTTTTCATACACTAATTTGCCGACGGAAAGACTTTGCTTTTGAAAGAGAGCAAAGATAATTAATACTTCTAAAAAGTTTGATTTAAAAATGACATCGCAAATTTGCAAATGCCTACAATTACGAAAACATAAAAATGAAATGTGTCAACCTCGGTTTAAAAATAACCAATTTGAAAATTTCATTTTAGAAACAAAATCAAACTACCGTAGTTCTTATAAAATAG
>JAHPZR010032179.1:0-2500 GCA_019787425.1 Platygyra sinensis | reverse complement strand
TTCGCCCGGATCCCGTTTGGTTAGCTTCCCCCCTTTCGGGCGAATCGGGTCTCTCCTTAATTTATGCCGCCGGTTATGCTTTATTTGACACATAAGAAGACTTCTGCAAACTACCCTTATCAGGTTTCGGGAAGACACCGATCAATATACTGCAACATGGTTCCTTTATTAAGTTTTAACTCAGTATCATAGTTAAAAATATATTTTTTGAGATGACCGTTACCGCACTATAAAAGTCAAAGGATAAATATGTGTCTTAAGATATTGAGTGGGGATCACGAAATTTATCAATAGCTATGAAGGGGATACTTCAATAAAATGAAATTCAATGGGGAATTCAGCAAAATTTTACTGTTTTTTTATTATTATATGTTTTTTTTATTTATTATGTACTTCGTCGTTTGAAATGCGAGTGTAAATTTTGAAAAAATCCTAAATGGGAATGGATTTAAAAAAAAAAAAATAGCACTAGGAAATGGGATCCGACCCCCCCCCCCCCCCCCCCCTCCCCTTTTTCAGGACCCTCAAAAGATCTTCCTTTCAACTAATCTTAGATGACAAAAGATCACAGCACTCCTTGAAAAAAAAATATCATCGATACAAAATTAATGACTACTATAACTTTTCAATTAAACATACCAAAGGATATTATCAGAGGCTTCAGCCATGAAACTTTTGTTGTCATTACTACAAACATCAAGATCCAGTAGTTCAGATGATTGCAAAATGGTCTCTTTTTGGCAACAAACAATCAAACTACCATTAAGCAACTTCTCCACAGGCCCGGCTGCCAATCTTCCAGCCCGGTAAAATTATGCTGTAATAATCGATTTTAAATTATTTATTTGGATGAAGAACGCTGCACTAAAATTAATATTGTTTATATGCACAGAGAAATAATTGTGAAAGACAATATAGTGCACTTTGACAGTTTATAGCGTGTTTGTATAAATTAAATGGTTACAAATAGCCATTCGTTTGCACAATAACTGCAAATATTACCGTACTACAGAGCCAGCAAGAAATATTTAAAGGAAAATAAGTTGTTAGTTTCATGAAAAGTACCAGCCGCTTAAAAGAAAACACACATGCGCACTGGTCAATACTCACGAAAAATGTTTCAAGAAACTAATCTCCGACATATGTTGCGTTAACTGAATAACTTTAATGAGATCATTTAGACCTAAGCTTGATTTAACATGCGCTATAAACGTAACCAAATACAAAATGCTTACAAGCTTATAAACTAAATTGCCACTCGTGAGTTAGACTGAGATCACCAATTTTTTTTAGCCTGTATTTACCGCTTGACGATTTCGAAGATCCTACTCTTTTTTATGAGATGTAGACAAACTGAGAAACTAAATGGCGAACTAAACCATTTCGTCGGCGAACCGACAAAAAGGAAAGTTGGCGACTGGAACTTCGCGACCAAATCCTAGCGGGAACGAAGGCGAGAAAATGAAAAGTTAGCCGTCTCAGAACAACAAAGAAAACCTCATCACTTCGACAGGTAATGTATTGTTAATCACCTAACAGATTTGGAAAGAGAACTCCTGTACTTTACAGCGCAACACCCGGCCTAAAGCGCATTATTTTAACGACAAACTTTCAAGAGCCAGTAGACTTGACGCCATGAACGCCACTGACAACTAACAGGTAACGTGACAATCGACGGTTAATAATATAGTTTATTCGCAATGCATTATGGAAAGACCTCCCAGCCCCCATGGATTGAATGCGAGAGGTTTAAAAATATAGCACACCTTGGAACACGATGGAAGACTGTGTTTAAGACGGGAGTGGCATTTGTATCATCAAGACCAATAACGTAAACGCAAGAAAACGTCTCTAACATTCAGCCTGGGAATAAAGTTTGGATTGTCGGGTCTATCTACTGGTCCATAAAAGAATGAGTTTACCCTCCAATAAATGGACTACAGAACTTTACACCCTTTCTTCTTCTGTGTTCATTGAACAATTAAACTGTTTATCGATGCGCATTAGGACTTGTTCCAATGCTAATTTTTCTTCGACTTATTTTCTTAAACTGCGCGCAGCGGCATACCAGTTGACTTGGTCGAACCATGGTTAGTATTTTGGCGAGACGCATTAGAGCCGAAATACCCATGGTGAGATCAAACGAGCTTAGCATGTGTTCGAAGCACACCATCCGAATCCATTAGGTCTTTACGATATACAAATTCGGCCAAATGAGTATGATATCGTAGCCATAAGAGGTTCGGGACTTGATATCTCTGGATATCGGGACAGCAGACACTCTTTCTGATTACCTCGTTAAGAATTTGGATATTTAATGTACAGTTAGATAAAAAGATCTACTCACAGGTAATACAGCTCGGTATTGTTGCGGAAGATACCTTCAGGTAAGTCTTTCAACTGGTTGTTTTCCAAGTCCCTACAAACCAAAAATCACATTCATTGTCAATTGCAGGATAAAAAAAAAAATTAGAATGTGTGTAAGGAGGTCCAATTCTTA